>NBIL01144290.1:0-17770 GCA_002752925.1 Viola pubescens var. scabriuscula
TATGAATTCTAATGTATAATTAATTTTTTTCTATATTCTCTTCTTATTTATCTTTTTGTTAAGTTTATTTAAATATTTATTATTTAGTGACGGATACAAATACTGTTAAACATTTTTACAATTTTTCGTTCAGCTTTCTTGCCTTCCCTTTTAAATACTCAAAAAAAAAAAATCGGGGCCAGCGCCCCCGAACTCCCACCCAGATCGCCCCCCCTGAAAATAATTCCTGGATCCGTCACTGTCTGAACTTAAGGTGTATTTCATTTCTTTTCTTTAACCTCTTTTCTTGCTCTCTGCAAATCTCCAATTAGTTGCTTCAATTGCCATTTAATTTCATCGGATACCAAATCACAAGCTTGAACGTGGCCTTTAATTCTAGAAAGGTGGTACTTTACACGAGTGATAGCACCACCATTAAGTACCTTTCCTAGAATAAAGGCATCTAGTTGAATTCTTTTTTCCTAGAATAAGATGACAAGTTGCTGAAGTGGAACTCGTACCGCCACCCGTTAATGAGTTTTCTGTCATTTATTAGATAATCTATATAACAAATTAATATGTGTTAACTTGATATGATTATACATCAATGGACACTCATAAATACTTGCAAGGCACTTGTAATAATTCAAAATTGAAGCTTCGCCAAGTACAAAGTTCCAGCATGTACCAATTAAGTAGCAATTTAGAGGGGTTGTTTCTGAGTTGTGCAAAAAGCCAATAAAACCAGAAAAACCTTTTAAATTAAGCTAACGATTGTGTAATCTCAGTTGCAGAAACTTCACCCACCCCCTTAATTTGTGCAAAATTTAATTGCAAGACATATACCCAAGAAATCTTAGCAAATATTAAAATACTCAGCATAAACCCAATTAATCATCACCCACCCCACCTGTAACAAGCTTGAAGAGAAAGAAAAGATAGATAAAAAACGAAAGAGATTCAATTAATTTTGTTCTTGATTGATGTCTTGAATATATGGAACTTGCCTAAGGTGTGGTGGCCGATCAATCGTTGTTGTTGTTGTTGTCAGTGAGGTAGAGAGCAACCAGAGAGAGAGAGAGGAACTAAGGAAGAGAACGTATGAGATTTTAGGGATTTTGATTTTGAGTCAATTGATTTTTTTTGCCTATAAGTCATTTGGCTTTTTAGTTTTAGGCGAAACGGTAAGCAACGGTAGAAAATGGTCCATCTCAACGAGTATTGAGCCGAAATAGACCAAGAGGAAGCAAAGAACTACTCATACCGTTTTGGCAAAAAAATCCGAAACATACCGGCATACGGGGCAAAACGGTATGATGTTATCTTGCTATCAATACAGTTACAGCCAAATATTTCGCCATTTCCTTATACCCTTTTGGATGTTGTATTAGCAGAGTAATAATTCCACAGCTCCGTTAATCTTTGTTCCAAGTTTAATATTTGTTGTGATTCATCCACATCCACATGAGCAAAACAAAGCAGGCTGTCAATTAATTTTTAATAATAGGCTGTCAAGCCTGCGGCATGAAACCGCTGTTGTTTTCTTACTCATTCGACCTTTTGTTCCCTGCAGAAAATAAATCAAATCTTTCAATAAAGCAAATCTTTCATGCATAAAAATCTTACGAGTAAAGAAATCATGTCCGTAGCGAAGGGCGGGCATTGATTTTACTTGTACATAATTCTGTTCTGCAGCATCACGAGCAAACAGATGCATCCATATTAACTGGTAGTGAATTTCATCTAAGCATCTAAAATTTACAATCAAAAACCTCAACCAAACAAGGTGTAATACAAATAAATAAATCGCAAAATACATGTCTAGCAATTCTGCTTACAGTCAATATAATTAATAAACACAACGATGAATGGCTGGCTTACTAGTTCCATAGTGAGTAAGCTCATCCGGAATCACACTTCTTCCCTACCCGCCTGCAACAATATGAGCACAATTCTTAAAAACAGAAGGTATGATTAGATTTGTGCTTGCTTCTGGTCCAACCTCAAGTGTCTTTGGTCCTTTAAGTCTTAAAAACAACATGTAATGACTACAATTACCACTGAATTCCTTTTATTTGAACATGTTAAATTGAATTATTTCAAGAAGATCGCAACTTAGTGGAATTCATATCTTACAAAATATTTTAAAACAATGTTGATTCCTGTTTTAGTTGAAGAAAAGGAGAAACTCAACTGACATTTGCTAACTTTTTTTATAGGATAAATTAAATAAACCTATTACAGATAAAAAATAGTCTAATGATAACTAAAGCAGAAAGTCTTCAAGATAATTTCTCAATTACTTTAAAAAAAAAAAATTCTCAAAAATTGTTATTAAATTTCTAAATGATTGAAAGAAAGGAGAAACCCCATTTAATACTTCACGTAAATACTGATTGACTTTTTAAGAAACATAATGTTATGATCCCATCAGCACCTAACCCATGATCAACAAACTCCTTAGTTCACGTAAATGTTGTAGGAGGTTGTACCTCCACTTTCTTTCCCATGTTTTCTAGCAAGTAAGTGGCGGGGATTCCACCTAGCTGCTGTATGTATATATAGATGCAAGCAGAACGAATAATGGATATGAGAAGATTACAAAAAAATTGAGTACTTTAAACTCAAGAGATCTTCGGGTGGTTCTCTCTAACGAGCCCGTAACTTAGCAGCCATAGGTAGAAAGAGGAAAACCCCCACTAAACCCCCTAAACCCCTTAAACCCGCCAAACCCTTATCAGAAAACCTTCCCTCACAAACCCATAAAGCGATCCCTAAGTCAGAACCATAACAGATAACATCTGTATTTAACAGCAAAAAGGAGAAAACTGGTAGCAAAGGAATTGAACAATATTTGTGTTTTGAGAAAATTCACTTATGTCTAAACTTTGTAGTTCATTATATTTTCATGCTCTCTTTGGCAATTTCTTAATCTTATCCTGTGCAAGTTATCATAAGCAAAACTCAGAGAAATGGTGTTGTCACCTCATTAGATGGAACTGCAGAACCAGATGATGACGACTGTGCCTCTGCATGCAGAGAATCCTTAGGAGAAACCTACAAGGAATTTACAGTAACATCACACGAGGCCAAAGGTAATAGTTTTGCTATCTCCTTGAAGTATACCAGGATGATACCTGTTTTCCACCCGAAGTCTTGGATATTTCACCCATTCTGTCAAAGAAACTTTGCATGCTTGAAGTCATCCTAACTATCTGGGCTTCCATTGATGCATATTTTTGCTCCATGGCCTCCATTTTGTCTAGCATCTTGCTTACCGTGTCATTAGCTGATTGTTTAGCCTCTGATGCTATCTTCATCAGCTCAATGCGGCCAAGTTTTTGACGGCCAAGTTTTTGACCCCAAAGATCAGTAGGGGTGGGACCCAACCCATACATGCGCACATGACCACACTTTTCGTCCCCCATAACTTGGAAAAATGCATCGTCACAGTCATCGCCAGCATGTGAAGTCTGCGGCATCTGGGCTTCTTGCTCGCGGAGTTTTTCCTGAAAGAAAGAATAGTGTCCACGACATAAAGTTCAAGTAGTAACTAATACCACCAACAATCAGAAAGAACGAGTTTGATCTGCTCAGCTCTTAAATACATACAATTATTTCTGCTGTCGTCTCATTCACAGGCTGTCCATCCTTACGTGTATGGGTTTTTATGAATAGCTCAGCCCTAGTCGGCTCCTTCCCGTCAGACCTTTTTGCCCGCTGTCAATACATATTCAATACCCTGCATGTCAACACCTAAATCTGCATGGACAAGTAACAGAAAACTGACATATGACGTACTTCCTCCTCACGTATCCTTGCATAGCTCTTCTGGCCAGTTGTGTGGACAGTCTTCTGTTTTGCACGGTTTTCCTTATTTTTAGCAGAACGCAACTACAAGCCATGGGAATCATGTTTCAATTTTCATGTAACTATATACTACTAGTAAGTTTGAATCTTGCAATTAGTGCTTGCACATACCTTGACCTTTTCAGAATTCCAATAAGATATGAGGATTGGCCATTGATCAGGGAGAACTCTTTCATCGCGAACCTTAAGGCGATCTTCATCAGTCTTATAAGGATAATAATACTCAGCCTTCAGATTTGCTTTCCAGTTCCTCCATTTTGATGCAAGGGACTTCATTACCCAAGTCTTGCCAATAGGATCAATGTGAAATTTTGTCTGTGAAGTAAAAGAAGAAAACAATTATGAAGGGAAAAAGATGAATAAAAGAAGTGTCCCTACCTCTGTTAACAGCATTTTAAACTAAAATGACGTCCAACTACAGCCTATCTATTTCCAACTTGAAAATTAAAATGTTGTTTCTTAAATAATACCTGGACAAATTGCCACATGTCATCTTTGTTTTCATCAGGCATAGCAGACCAGTTCACATAAGTAAGGGGTGTCATCTCACCATTTCGTGCCACCGTCCCCAAAAAGGTACTTAGTTTGGATGCTTCAGGGCCAACAGGTTGTCCGAATTTGTTGACGGGTACAACTATTTTTTCGCTTTCATGTGTGTCCCACAAATCACGGCACAGAGTGGGACCTCGAACTTTACTATGCTTCCTTTTTTTCATCATGGACTGCTGTGGCTGATTTGACTGACCCTGACTCTCTGACTTTGAGCTCTGCTGAGATAAGGAATGGCTGGAAACGAGTGGAACTTCAGGGTCAAGGCCAGTAGAGCTTGTCTGTGCACTTATATTCCCCATCTTGCTAGCATTTTCACATGCTACACAAAACAACCACAGAAGACAGTAGCATGGAAATTAATAAAATACCTAAACACAACAAACAAGGTCATAATACAAGAATGTGTAAAATGTTGACATCTAATCTAGCAGCGAGAGAAGGTAAACACTAAAGAAAAAAATCAGAGGAAGAAACTGTAGAAAAAGAAAACAAAAACTGTGTTTAAAGCAGAATATTCAAACCTCCAACATAACACACAAAACTTGTTGGTACTATTGATTGTTTCCACTGTTGACTTCGCATAACATCTAAGTAGCATTTAGATAACAAGAATACAGAAACACAAATATAGATTATACATCTAGCAATGACAGTTCTTCTCTCAATTCATAAGCTTTTAAAAATCATACCAGCACTAGAAATATCTGCACTGGGAAGCGGCTGGGAGGTTTGTGGCTGCTCAAAGCCTGTCCGACGTTGACATAATCCACTTGGATGGTTGTCATTTTGCAGTAGCTGATGGAGCTGCTGTTCGCTTTGGTTGACAAAAATGGGGCCCACAGGACACCTGGTTGCAGAATAATCGTGCTCTATGGAGCAATTCATAGAAGGCAGAATGTGTGGATGACCTACGGCAGAAGAAGATACTCAGAGCCAAAACAGGAGCAGAACAAACATAACTATAAGATGGCGTGAATGAAACTGAGCCAAACAACAATGATTTTCCATCCCTATGGCACCTGCATTATCGATATCTGTAACAGCATGAGACCGATAGGGATGTTGATGGAATTTTCTCTGCTCCGATGGCTGAACATGACATTGGCTCAATTGAGGTTGTTGCAGCTTGGAATGGACTAGACTGCTCATAAAGGGTACCACTGAATTCCTGGTTTCATGTTTTTTCCGCTTAATGGTATACTGGTGCACTGGAGGAGGTAAGTTTGAATGTCCTGCAAGAACTGAAACGAAAGGGCAGCAATTATATGAACTATGAAGGGTTACATAGATGAAACCAAAAGCACAAAATCCATTAATCATGATAATTTTGTTCAAGTTCCAAAAATGGAGTAACTAAAAATTAAGTAGTCATAAAAACATCAGAAAGTTGGACTAAAATTTTGTCCTGTACCATTATTCCAATACCTATATGACCTTTAAAAATATCCAATTGATATCATAAAATTTAATAGCCATGTGGCTGTAGATATGGTCGGCATATCAGAACTTGAAAATCTTTTGAAAGATGTAGGAGTTAATCAAAAATTAAGATAAGGATTAGTACTAAACTTTTCATTATCCATGCACAATATTCCAATGGACTTAACACTTTCTCGGCGACCCCTAACCTGCATTAGGGTTAATTAAAACAACTTATTATTACTTTACTTTTAACCAGTCCATAAAATCTCAGTACCATCTATCTGTGGAGAACAATTAACCACTCAATGGTGTTGACATGCCAAATAACATTGCACACAATTCTCCCTTCACATTTTCAATGAATAATGTGAAGGGAGAATTATATTCCCATGGATTTGATACTTTCATGGCTACCCGTACCCTGCATTATGGTTAATTAAAACAAAACGACTTATTAATGTTTTACTTCTAACCAGTCTATAAAAAGCCCAAGTACCATGCATCTGCAGAGAACAATTAGCCACTCGAAGGTGTTAAATGCCAAATAACATAATGTACAATCCTCAGAACCATCAGTAACTTTTGGTCCCACCCATGACATCTTGATAATGAGGATGCCACCAACCATAAGAACCTTAAGCACTGCAATATCTTCTTACTTTCAAATTTTATATTATTATTATTATTTATTTATTGTATTGGAGGAAACCTGACAAGTGCAAACACCACTTGCAAGAAGACCATGACCTATTAGGAGACCCTTATCCCTAATATCAAAAGATGAAGCTCAAACAAATCACCAAATATGATAGAAGGGTTCAGGTTTGAATAGAACATGAAAAATCTCATTTCCACATTCACTGCAAATGGTCAGCCTGTCCCTATTTTGTGAACTGTCCAACCTAGATTGTTTTGATATTTCAGGTGCCATATAAAGGATCATCCTGCCCTTACTTTTTCATTGATATTTACAAAATGTCACCAAGGAATATGGAACTAGAACAGACTGAAATGGAAGAACTCGTACATTTTTCTAGGGAGGAGAAAATATGTACCAGCAAATTTCAGGATCTAGCCTTCTCTCTTTGTTTTTTTTGTTCGAAGCCTTCTCTCTTCTGTTTTCTTTTATTTCCTAGTGCCTCATGAGATAACGACAGGAAAATGTATACTTCAATGGAATTTTCATTTGTAGATATCATAGACCTAAGTTTTGGGAAAGTAACAGAGGAAAAATGATAGACAGCTACAGATGAACCATTCAGAATGGTTCAGTGCTCATAATAATATATCAAACATACAATTTATTCCATGGTTCCATACTCTTACATTTTATGGTAACAGGAATAAATGAACATATTGAAAAAAACTATTCATACGGACTAAACACTTGATTATAGTAGTATAGACGTATTTATTAGTTTTAACATTATTTTTCTCCAAAATAAGCATCTCATGACAGCTAAAATTATTATTGCAACTACATTCACGCACTATTTATCTCCAAAAATGAACCATCTTAAATGAGAGAAAATATTACTGGAGGAATGTTTCTTGAGAAATAAATAAATAAATATTGAGGTTGCTAGCTTGGTGTGTGCTACATATTGATGGGACAAGATTTTTTTTCAGAAAAAAAAGGATCATCAATCAATCTGAGCGCCATGGATGTCACGGAAAGATGCCTAGAATCGTTGTACGATACAGCAACGAGGAACCAAAATTCCTTGTTATGAAATAATTCTTCAGCATTTACCTTTTTTTCCTGCAGTGTGTTTTGCTTTTACTCCATAAACCCATTTTGGAATTAGATTCAACTCTTCCATCTTTTGATTTAATAGAGAATTTGCCAACTCTATAGGAGAGAGCATATGCAATTTAATCATTTTGGCTTCAGCAAGATAAAAAGGCAGTGGTAAAGCTTTTAATTTACTTTGGTGACAGTTTCCATTTTGGCAAGCCACGGAGCTCGGTGTTAGCCACTTTTACATAACATTCAAACTCTCCATTCTGCTCATAGCATGCTCAACACCAATACTCAGTTTTGCTTTTGCTCAAGAAGGAGTCTAGCTTGCTTCAATTATACATGGTTGCATTAACAGTTAACAAAACACAGTACTTATAGTTGAATAGCTATACCCTTAACTTAGAACCTTTCGGCGTATTGGCAGTAGAATAATGTCAGCTGGAAAGTTTACAGCGTCTATTCAATTATGGGAATTCTTCTGCTTAGACGGTCTGCAGCCGATCTTTTTTAAATCATTCAGGGCTATCATTGACAAGTTTTTTTCCTTGTGTGGATACTATTTCAATGGGAAACTTGATGATATGAGATTTTTGAGTTAGGTCCTGTCCCAACCAGAAGAACTTAAATCCTATATCTATGAGACAACAATCATCTAAATTCTACTTAAAATTACAAATTCTGCTGGGACAACACCTTCCTTCTTCTCAGAAGCACAACTAGTTACTACCTTACTTGATGCTACTAAAGGGCCAGCTGGTGTCACAATAGCTTTGAAGCCACGGGGTTCACCTAATGTTATGGCCATCATCACATCCACGAGGGTCAACCTAACTGGAAACCTTTTAAAATGTTCCGACTTAAATTGACAAAGACTGGTCCAAAAACTAAACATTAGAGAAAAACTTGTCAAACATTTCAAAATAAAGGAGCCCAAAACAAAATAAACTAAGGGGTCTAGTGGAAAAGTCCAATATTAGGGCCCTGGCGATCCAACCCTGCTGCAACAGTAAGGCTCTGCAGTTCATAAAGAAAGCATGCAGACAGAGGTTGTGGAAGAAGCAGCCAATTTGAGTGTTTTAGTTAAATTCTCTACTATTCTATTCTTGGTCATATTTAGTCTATTTTAGGAGTCACTGGTATTTTGTTTCAAATACTGCTGGAAATTGTAGAATCAACAGGCCAACGTTTTATTCTAGGCAATTTTAGCCTTTCATTTAGCTCCAAACTCAAGTCTTTCATATTTATGTTTGAAGTCCTGTTAGGTTTCATTGGTTTCCATATATTTTATTTTATCCCAATTTAAGTGCCCCTCTTTCCTTTTATGTGCCAAAGCATCTAGTCAACTTCCTGTTTTATAAGTATTCAGGATTAGCCTTTAAAAACACCAACAACTGATATTTTTGTCTGAATTATTAAAAAAATATATCAAAATGAATTTAATTTTTGTAAAAACGTATTACTGGAAAGTTGAAACCATTTAACAAAATAAAAGAAGGTATTGGCCAGCCACTTAAAAATATTACAAGTAGGAATGAAACATGTTACAAGAAAACTGATTATAAGTTACAAAAATTATTGTTGCAATTAAGCATGAAACAAGTTATAAGAAAACAAATTATAAATTACAGCAATTCAAGAGTGTCTGGCTACTCTGAGTGGCCAATAACTATGGTCCTTGCTAAAAAGATAAAGCTAACACACTAAAAATGACTCCTCGCATTATTGCTTCTATAGTTCAGACTCTTCAAAAAATGGTTTATGCTTTGTGATTGTGTGATTCAATCTTCAAAAACCTAGGTATGATGCTTAATTTTCTCCCTTTTCTTTTGCTTTAAAATACCCTTTTTCTAAGATACCCGAATACTGTTTACAGTCAGTCATCAAAACAACCTTAAGTTCCTAGATGAACTCTTGAACAACTCACAATCCAATCCCCATAAATCCAGACCATAATTAACCCTAAACATAACAAAATTCCGTGTCTTGCATCAATTTGGTATCCAAGCAAAACTTCAGTTTGACTACTACAACTGAGACCTCAATAATAAGATGTATTGGCACAGTAGGTGTTTCTTTTTAGAGCAATATCAATTGGGTATGCTTATATATACACAATTTTGGATTTTATGCCATCTCTGTAAAGAAAGAGAAGTTTACTTACAGAACGGATTATTAGAAAAGTGTGGATAGTTTTTTCAAACACATTATTTTACTTTGAAAAAAGAAAGAATCTGAAAGGAAGAGGGAAAAATATATATTTTGTACAGGAATGAAGAAAAAAAAAACGTATATTCTTCAACATTTTATCAACTGGTATTGAAAGAAATAAAATGGGAGATTGATTTGGCATCTTTCTCTTGTCACATGCGCGGCACGTTGCCGGTCGTGAAAATAGATAGCATCCTACATTGAAGGGCTGCCATTCGTTTAGGGACTGAAATCCAGAAGTTTTTGTTCAAAGATTCTTTTGAGTTTGACTAATGGTTCAGGGGTTGGCAATCCATTGCCCTTAAAGGAAGCTTTGTCCAATCAAAGTTTAAGAAAGATATTGAAATTAAGGTTTGACATAGTAGAATAAAACATTTCCAGACATGGTTTGACGACACCAGACCGAACGGGTTTGAGCCCTGGGTCACTGGCCTAGCCAGTGAGGTCCGGTTTTTACAACTATGATGCAAATGCAGACAAATAGAGAACGAAGAATCAAAACAGTGAGAGGATTTGCCTCAAGCATAATTTTATTATCCATGTGTGGTTGAGATGAAAGGTATACCTGCATGATTACTGTATGTGCCGTCCTGTGACGGGGAAACTAGTGGTGGTTGGGTGGCATATGGGTGTGGCTGATGCAGTAGATATGGCTGGTTGTAGCTTGATTGGGGAACCTGAGGCTGGGTTCGGTGGGTGCCGCAGTCATCCTGTCGGGCTTGAGTGCCTACTGCCAAATTCGTTGTAGAAATGGAACTACGTTTGCTATGCCGCATAGCACGACTACTAGAAGGCACAAGGCAATTATGTTCCACTAAAGATAATTAAGCAAAGTTAGTAATGAAAACAATATCCAAGATACATGCACAAAAAAGTTGGAATTAAAATAGATGGAACCACAACATAAATTCAATATCAAGCAAAGGCAACGAAAAATGTTGTAGCGTGAAAATAAAATAAATGGGGTCAACAAGTTAAAATGCATAAGACCTGCCATTAGTAAAGAATTTGCATCAATCATGTCTCTATTATCATTTTTTAAGGCACAGTGCCCCTGTATACTTACAGTTGGTGCCAGACTGAAATTGCGAAGGCTCTAGTGGTTGGGTAGTGCTTGGCTGAGGTTGATGGGATTGATACGGTTGATTGTAGCTTGTTAAGGGAACCTGAGATTGAGGGTGGGTAGTACCAAAATTACCATGTTGCATCTGGCTTCCTGCCATGTGATTCACTAAAGAAATAGAGTCATGTTTTTTCTGCTTCTTATAATGCTCATTAGAATATGCCAAATGAGAATTCCCTGCAGAAAGATTCAATGATAAACAACAATGTATCAATACCTCAGTCCAAAGTCCCAAATGTTAAATATTCTAGCATGCAAAATCAATTAGTACCAAAGACAGTGAATTTGCAATGCAGTAATATAAACGCAAACAATATGAAAACAGAAATAGGGGGCACATGACCTGATAATCACACAGCTGCCATAAATATGAAACATGTATCTATAATAATAATATAAATGTTCATGTTATTGTGTTTAAGCACAATGCACCTTGACTATTACAGTTTTCTTGTAAATGAGAAAACCGTTGCTCTTGTATGGTTCTTTTATGAGGACGAAAGTGATGTGACTGATATGGATTGCTGTAGGTTGGTAAAAGCACATTAGACTCTGGCTCAGGATCATCCTGCTGCACCTGACGGACACTGCCTACCATACGATTCACCATAGAAATACCATCATGTTGGCTATGCCTTGTAGCATGATCATTAAAGGTCTCCAAATGAGAATGTCCTACAACATTAAAATCAATAAACAAAAACTTTAAGAATCAGATTAAAAGAAATGCATATTAACAATTCAAAGACAAAAAAATGAGAACAGCATATAACTTGCACAAATCAGCCAAGCACAAAAAGCTAGATTTATGGAAAAGCTGCTTACACATTGGTTAACCTCATTTTACACGTGAGAAAATTGACTTATCACTGTAACAGAGAAAAGTAATAGGGTGAAAAAAAAAACTAATTGTTAAACCAAAGACCTCTGGTGCAGTAATATAAATTAAGAGTCAAGGGGCCTATGGGAAAACTAAGCAGTACAAATGACTGCGCCATAAGACCAATCAACTTCCAGAGTAACCCATATTTGAACCGGAACTTCTTCAAGTTGCTGGTTTCTATAGCCATGAAAGAATCTTTAAAAAAAATAGTTATTCACAGTTTGCATCTGAAAAATAATCTCAACTTGTTGAACCTTCTAGACTCCTAAATCTACTCAAGAAACAAGATAATTTTTTTTTTAAATTGGAAGGTTTTCTTTCAAGTTACATACCAACCTCCTAAGTGCATTAGGTTTCCTCTCTAAGGCAAGTAACGCTTTCAGTTGTTTCAGGGGACTTGGCAGTTCCAGAAAAGATGAGCTTTCTTTGGTTTCAGTGTTGCTAAACTGTCAAGTACATTCTCCCGCATCATTTTATTGATAGCAGAATTCTCACCTTCGGAATCTAATTATTTTTAATACAATAGAAAGAGTTAGGGTGATTCCTGGACATGGAATGTAGCTTGAGGTTCTTTTTCTCCAAAGTAGTCGTGTAAGATCATCGTGTTCATTTTTCACCCAAAAGCTAAAAAACAATGGCAAAAATTTTATTTCCTCTCTATCTGGATTTAATGCCAATTTTTGCACTTTCCTCTTCAAAGCAGCCTGCTAGAGTTGCAAACATGCAAGTTTTCTTGTGACTTTAGTGTGCACCATTGCCACTTGCATTGGAGCTTCATTACCCAAAGACCTATAGTCCAGATATTGATAAAACTTTTGACATCCTGCTCAGGAATCACCCTAACTCTTAAATTAAGAAGTCATGTAAGCTACCTTAATGAACTCTCTTCTTCATGAACCTGAGTCACTGCATTCTTATGCAATAAAGCCCTCTGGTTGAAGACTGGTGGTACGTGGTTGATTGAGCTTTAAAGGAGATATGTAGCACACACTACCTGCCCAAAGTTTAGGAAGATATCATGCCCCTTTCACTCGTCAGAATAGTTGATTAGATTCTTTTTCCTATTTTCCATTAAAAAAACCATATAATCCTATGTACTTCCCAACTCGATGACTACCCAACATTTCAAGATTGAAGCAATTACATTTGACTGCAACATAAAAGAAATGCTTTCCCAATATAAATCATAAAATGTGGTAACACGTAATTAGATTTTTCTATCTAATTACCCCAAAAAAAGGCTTGCTTACCAGATATTAAGATCCAACAGGGTTAATCAGATATCAGAAAATTAGGGCTTTGGCCAGAAAATTCTTGTGCAAAAAGTTTGAAGTTCTCAAATGAGAAACCTGAATCTATGTGTGAAGAGGCTTTGGTTACCAAATACTAAGATCCGGCAGGGTCAATAAGATATCAGAGAATAAGGGCTTTAGCCAGAAGATTTTTGTTTGATGCGTAGTAGGGGTAGTGCGAGAAAGTTTGAAGTTCTCAATTTAGAAACCTGACTCAACATGTGTAAGATATGACAATTGGATTACATGTCAGACAATGAAGACAAGCTCAAGTTGCACTCTGCTATTTTGAGTAGGTAAAACAGAGGCTAACACCACTCAAGTTTCCACTCATACCCCAGATTGGATGTACGAGTGTAGGCAAAGCATTTAAATGCATGCATTTAGTTTGCAGCATTATTGACTCTAAGATCTAATAATAATACTGAACTAATTCTCAAGCGTACCAGTAGATTTCAAAAGTAAAACAGAAGGAACTTGTGCAAAAGTTATTTCCTACCACAATAAGTGGTAGCATGAACTAATGAATTGTGTAGTAACCAACTAAGACATGTGAAATCGCAAGAATCAAAATGGAGAAAGGCATCATGAAATCCGTACCAGTAGTTTTTCCTGGAAAATCACATTGCAGTCCAGCTGCACTCCAATATCCCAAAAACTTCTTCTTCACCCTTTTCATAAGGTACACAATGTAATCCCCCTTCTTGTTATATTTGAGACAATTATCCCAAATGTGACTCACATCCTTGTACACATCCTCTGCATTTGCGTACTTCAGTTCATTTCGAAGATTGTTGCATATTGTTCCAAAATCCATCGGTGTGTCAATGACATCAAAATAATCCTGCGGGCATTACAGCCCACGCCAAATAAGAATGAGAGAGGGACCAGTCTATAAGATAATATCACATATTACAATAAACAACTACTAAGAAGTATGTACAGTATTGCTAAGAAGCAACGGCCAATTATTGAATTTGAGCACCAAAAGTCCTAAAACAATGGTAACAATAAATTCTATTTACAAAACAGCTAACACCATCAATTGCAGTTCAGCGAATGATGGAGAAAGCAGAAAAATCTCCGAGTCATTAAAGGAAGATTGTCAGGTTATCAAGATAAATGCAAGAAACAGATTAATTGTCCTTACAAGCATATACAGTACTTGCAAATTATTCTCAAACATGTCATACATGAGCACTTGATACACAAGAAGCCATGAAAGTTTTATTTGTGTCATGGCCAAGTCAGTTTGCTAGACTTTCAAAACTAATGAAAAAGTGAAGTTGCTGAAGAATGGACACATCCACCTTCTTGTTTATGTTGAAAGAAAAAATTCAATGCTCCAGCAATGACCCATGGAAAATAGAACAAGACAAGACAAGATAACATAAAGGAACCTATCCACCTGGTCACATACTTGAGCTCTAAGATGCTACGAAAGAACATATCCTTATCCAATGCAACTAACTCAAGAAATTTAAACTTACCGGTATTCCCAAAACAGCTGGATCTACAGGAGAATTGAAAGATGTAGCCTCTTTCATTTCCATTATCTTCTTAACCACCTTGAAGAAAATAAAATCAAATAAAACCAAATGCAGTAACCACAAAGAAGTGAACATTATTCAAAACAAAGCTTAAGGCAGAAGATCGTAGAATACATAAAACTCCAAAACGAAGAACAACACAAACCTAAATAAAGTTTAAAAAATAAAAAGAGAACACATACTGCAAAGCAAGCTTTCAATTCATCCCTGCTATATCGAGGATCCTGAAGTAGTATCTGTGGCTGTTTTTTGTTGCTGGACGAAGCATTCATCACGTTTGATGAATTGTCCTGCATATATGCACCATTTTTTGACTCTTTCTCAGTTTTAGAAGGACGACCATGCTTTCTAGTAGATTTTTGTCCTCCCTTATCATATGCTGATTCACCAGAGCTACCACCAACACAGAATTGCCCACCGCTTCTGCCCAATGATGCTTCTGATGATGCACTAGACTCTGACCCAGAATCAAACTGAAACCGATTGGCAGCAAGGTCACTAAATCCAGTACCTTGTTTTGCATTTTCATCAACAAGATTAGGGTTTTTAAGTCCAGAACTTTTCCTGGCATTTTGATCAGTGAAATTAGGATTGTTAATAGCAGAACTTCGTCTGCTATTTCGGTCAACAATATTGGCTAGGTCAATGCCTTGTCTGGCATTTTTGTCAACAAAATTCAAGAATGCTTCTTCATTGTCATTGACTGCAATCGGCTTTTCTTTCACAGTTTTTTTGCATGCACGTTTTTTCTTCCTTGGCATTGCCTTCCTTCCAGAAACAAAAGCTTCTGCAGCTAACTTGCTTCGAACTGAAAACTACAAAATAATATTAACACATGCAGGTGAACTTACTGATATCATGTTATTAATGCGTCGAGCATGACCAAATTTTAGCATCGTCATTCCAATATTACAAAGCAACAAACAACTCTCTTTAAAAAATCAGCTGCTCAGAAATAACAAACTTACATATGGTTTCCAAAACACCATTCACTTATGCAAGTAAAAATAGATTTTGCACGCATAAAAAAACCTAAGAAAACCCAAAAGTATATAAACTATGAAAAAATCAATGACCGAAACAATAGTTTTAAGGAGAATACGTGTTTACTGTCAATTTGGGGTTTCAAAATTATCTAAAACTTGCCTGGCCAACAACATTTAAACTCATTTAACTATGCAGCTAACACTGCAAACGCAAAAATGATTAGCAGCTAAAATAAAAAAGCTCATTGCAGAAAAAGGGCAGAAATGTCATGAATAATTAAGAAAACTGACATTGAAGCTAAACCAGCATCTTGTTGCACTACGGGGAAAGTGAAAAACAGAGAGATCGAAAGGGAAGAGCGAGAGAGAGATATACACATACCTTCACTAAATCTCTGGATATAACTTAGGGTTAAGAATATTTTGTTCTTTCGCCTGCTACTACTCTGCTAGCACTCGACGCCTATTTCACCAGTTCGCCGCGGAAAGTACTCTTGGGAGACTATCCAGATTCCAGATTTGTTATTTTTGTTAACCAAAGAACTGCCGCTTTTTCTTTTTTCTTTCCTAAATATTGTCATTTTCTCCGAATTTTATCGCTGTGTTTAGTGTTCCTTTTTCCTTTTAAGATGTTGTGTTTAGTAAATTTGTCTACGTTAGTCGAAAACACAAAATAATTAAATGATTTTGCGGTGCCCTATTCAAGTCAAATGATAGTTATAACTAAATCCTTCATTTTTTTTCCTTCACTAATTAGAACTAATTGATAAATATAAGGAATCATTTAGTTAGCGGATTTTAAAATTGACGAGAAATATAAAATCATTGGAGGCGGCATTTGGTTGAGCTAATTCTATAGTATCAGCAACGCCTTGTTTGGTAAAAAACAATTTATTTATAACAAAATTATCCATTCACTTTCCAAAAACTATCCATCTACTTTCCAAATTCTAATAAAGCCCAAAAAAAAATTAACATGGAAGTTAATTTAGGTCTGCATTAGAATAATTTTTTTTTCTAACAAATAAAGATCTTAAAATTGACTCAATTTGAAAAGCCATATATTTTTCTAGGAAAGAGCATTTTTAAATTTTAAAAGTAATTGGCATAAATTAATTTTCAATGGGGAAAAAGTACAAATAAACAACGCAATCTTTTATTTCTAGCAACCCTACATAAATGATTCCCTTGGTAAAATATAAAGTAAAATGATTACCAACGTAATCCTACAATCCTTCTACTAAACTCCCCTTAGGAAAAAAATCTCTTATTTGGATGAGACGAGGATTTTATATCTATTTTATTTTACAAAAATTTTACAAAAATACCTAACTTCTAATATTATTAGATTACTTTTTAAAAATGGATATTATATTACTTACTTATTATATAGTAATATATATTATAATTTTAAATAATATATCTAATAGTAATATAATCATAATAATTAAAATATACTAATGTCCATTACATAAAGACATTTTATAATATTAAATAATAAGATCATATATGATAGTAATTTTTAATATTATAAAAATTATATAATATAACAAAACTGTATTATATATATATATATATATTAAAAAAATTAAGTTATGTTGCATATATAATATATTTTACTTTAAAACAAATGAAGCTAATTTTTATACATAATCTACTAATTATTGTATATTACATTCTAACTAACATAAAAAAGATTATAATAGTCACGTATAATTTTTAAAATACACACATATATATATATATGTTATTTTTAAAAGATGAATAATAATTAAAAAATGCTTATGTATTTATTTATTTAACAAATTTAAATAAGATATACGCATTTAACAAATTGCTTAGTATCATATCAATCGGCTAGTGTTACAATTAATTTATATGATTAAAAAAACCAATAATAAATGTGGTTAGCTATGAAACATAAATACAGATAAGGGATATAAATATATTACAAAATAATATTTTGATATGTAATGGATTAGGCCTATGATGTCGAGTTTAGAGTTTGTAAAATTTACTCATGGAAGCGGAATGAGCTGAGATTTTATATAAAGAATCCACGTGAGTTGTTTGACAATGCGGTAAAGATTGTGCTTTGGAGTAGGAATTCTTACTTAAAATATCATAGGAAAAGATATTGGCGGCTAAATAAAAGAGTTAA
>NBIL01144299.1:0-24697 GCA_002752925.1 Viola pubescens var. scabriuscula
AAAAGCATTGCAGGTGGAGCACATGCGCAATGCAGGACTTATTAAAGGGGGCTCACTAGACAATGCCATTGTTTGTAGGTGAGCTACTTCTTACTTTTTTTAAGGCGAAGTGTGAATGTAAAAGAAAAAACAAATTATTGCATCCTTCTCTTCTCATAATGTGTTTGTAACCCCTGGCGTTTGTTCTACAGTGCCAGTAAAGGTTGGTTGAATCCTCCGCTGCGTTTCCCTGATGAACCTTGTCGCCACAAGGTCTTAGACCTTGTTGGCGATCTTTCGCTGTTTGCTCAATTTGGGAATCAAGGACTTCCAGTTGCACATATTGTTGCTTACAAGGCATGGATTTTTATTTAACTTTCTACATGCTTTTGCTTTAATAGCATACTACAAGTAATTGGCAAATTATTATTGGTGGACAGAATTTCTGTATTTTGGCATTCATGGTAACATGATACATGTTTGAGCGTTTGTGATTTCCAAACTGTTGAACGTACATGTTTATGCCTTTCCTCATGGATGTTTAAATAGACATGCACGTAATTGATTATTTTATACATGTGAGCGCATAGATTTGTTCATTGTTGGCAGACTGATAACCAGTAAGACTGATATAATCCTCATCTGAATATGCCATGTTGAATGTTGATACAGCTCATCAACAAAGTCATGTTTTAGTTCGTGTTTTGTACTTGTAGCTGATATCCTGCCCTCATGTAACTATTAGCTCTTGTTATTGCCTTCCTCTTTTGAAGATCTTCTTTCATTCTGTGGACTTAGTTGTTTCTTCGTGATGCCACGTTATATTACTAGGTATATTTTCCCTATATGCTACTCTTTGAAGCACTTAACCCTGCACATCTATTTTAAGTCTTTCTGTAATCCCCTCCTGAATATATCTTACCCAAAAATGAAAAAGAACAATGTGGTATGTTCTAATCATATGTATATGTGCTTTCTACCCACAGCGAATATGCTCCTTGGTCTGGACACTTGAGATTGCGGATCTATACATGAATAAATGAGTAAAAATCAGATCTGTGTGAGTGGATGGGTGTAGGATTTTTAAGGACATGTCTTTTGCCCATGATACTCTCAGCTAACTTAGATTTTGTGCTTACGAGTTCAAGAGGCAATCTAAATGGTTTGTTACAAAAGTTATTTTTTTTCTTGAGAGGTTGATATCATATTATGATTTGTATATCTTGTGAAAGTCCATAGTAAAACAGAGGCGTGATTAATCACGCTCTTTCGACTTTTATTTGTGTTGTTGATTTCCAAAAATGCAGTTGTGCAACAATGATGAACCTATCATGTTTCTGACTGAATTGTGCGTATGATGCACAGGGCGGCCACACGCTTCATGGTGATTTTGTACGTCACCTCAGTGGATCATTCAAGAGCTGATTTTGACAAGTCTTAAGACGATGCCGGTGTTTTCACGACAGATGTTTGTTGAAGTTCTTCAACAGATCATGCAGTCGCTCTATTGATAAATGTGCATTTCATTACTAGCCAATGAGAGTTATGGATTGTTTTGCAACTGAGCTATTCGAGCTAATTGTTTACGGAGCTAAAGCATGTACAAGGAGAACAGTTTTCTGTTGGATTGAGTAATATAGTTGCTGCTTTGCTGTTTATATTTCAGGGGCTTAATGCCTACGTCTGGATGGAGATCATTTTTATTAAAGAAAAAATCTTTGTAGCAGCAAATAACATGGTACCCTTTTTTTGCTCATGAAGGACGATTGCTCGTATTTTTTAACCACTTCTTTTTTCTCATTTCCAAATAGTTATGACTTTCACCCTTCACCTAAGTTTGGATTCGAGTTTGAAAAATGAAGCGAACGACAGATTGATCTCCTTTACTGAAGCAACATGAAAGAACAGAGAAGACTGAAAAAAGAAGAATACCACAAGTTTCGTGTCACAGAGCACAATTCATAAACATAAAAATGCAATTCAAACCAAAAGCGAGCTCAGGTCTAAAACTCCTGAGTTTTACCCCCAAAACACTCAATGGCATGCAGAAAGCTAAAGATACACATTCCCATTTGATGATTCGAGTAATGAATCAAATTTGGGGTGAAAAAAGACATGTTGAAAGTGGTACATCAATCCTTTCGCTAACAGCCAATATCAGCTTTATCTATATACCTGCCAAGCTAAACATATCTATAGCTACGACATCAATACACGTATGACCAGAGACCTTCAAATTTATGCTCCATTTTGCACGCTCATCTCAAACTACTCATTTAAACGGAAGAATCAGGACGAACTCAAAGGCTAACATAAGTAAAAACACAGAATGAAGCTATATTAACCAACTGCTGTAATGTTGTCTACTCATATAGAATATTTGCCTCTTCTTGGATCTCTCTGTACACGAAGACAAACAAAGAGTAGGTGGTATTTCCATACTGCTTATTCACACTTGTTCACTCCCCTTGAGGATGTTGTACTTGCAGAGGGGACATGTTGCATTCATCTTGAGCCATTTCACAATGCACATGGAGTGGAAATGATGGTTGCAAGGGAGTGCATGGAGCTCCGCTCCATCCTCGTATGGACTCAAACAAATGCAGCATTCCTGAAAAGTAAGGAAAATGTTAAATGAAAAATTAATCCAACATCTGAATTGATAGTAAAATCTCAGTATAACTTGATAGCTCTGGCCCTAAAATAAGTAGCTACCCATAAACTGTTTTGCTATCCCAGCCATCACAATCGTTCCATTTTTCTTTGTTTATAATTTTTCTCCCAGCCTCATAACTAACCCCAAGGAGAAAAGCACAAGAAAATCCTCAATTCAGCATCGCATTCCAAGTCTTAAACTATTAAACAACTTCAAACAGTGGCAGACTGACTAGCTTGCTTACTGAAAGCAAAATGAAAACCTATTGCAACTGATCAACGTCCAAACAACCCAAACCAAAGGGTTATTCAGGCAGTGAAGAGGCAAAAAAAAGAACTTTTTTGAATCCAAATGGCAATACGGACAGTTCTAACGGATTCTCATATAATCCAACCGTCAAGCATTACCACCAATGACCTTGTAGCTCAGTGGTACTTCCTACAATGTAGGGAGCGCAAGGTCTTGAGTTCGAGTCTCCTTACCTACATTCCTATCCAAAGGAAAAAGACCTTTAAGCATTTGACTGCTCCCAACATACAAGAGCTACAAATTTCAATTATTCCTATTTTCCCCAAAGATGGGCATAAGTGCAGGCCCACACATCCCACTGGCTCCATCACAGCGTGCAGCTGGACTAACAAACTTAATGGAAATGTTCTCTTACAATCAGTGTCTTACAATCAATGTTCTCTTACAACTGAGAACTAGAACTTTGTGTAGATGAGAAAATTTCCAGATATTTCATCTATTGCTGAGTGGTATTGGTTTTGTCCCCAAACCAAAAAAAAGAAGAAAAAAGAGAGAGCTAAAGCAAAGCAATTGAGTGGTGTTGGTTTTATTGTCCTGGGCCCCTTGTCCCCAAACAAAAAAAACAGATAAAAGAAGGAAAGCGCTAAAGCCATGCAAATAAGTGCTAAACAAAACATCCGCATGCTCAAGACTCATGTCCATATCTCAACAAAGCTAATTTGGATTATCACTAAACAATGACATTGGATTTCATACATAAATACATTGGACAGAACACACACAGGTAGTAAAGAAAATAATTATTATCCCATATTTTAAGGTAAAAGTGACAGGAATTCAATTGCCATATGCTGCGGAGCGAGCATCTGTAAATATTATTCTCATTTTGTGGGCCAACTAAGGAGTAAGCGATGATATACAGATATGGAAATGCACATATACAGCAGAACAACCAAGAGCAAACATGAATGCCATTAGAGGGTCGCAGTGGTAAAGGTTCCCATAGTAAAATACTTACCGCATCCTCTTGCAAAAGTACACGCTCATTTGCCAAGTATCCACTGCCTGTTTCTACAGGAGTCATTTTCCCTGCGCCAATGCTCGGCTTGTCCTCGTAGCCTCCTGTTTGGAATCTGTACTTCGAAAGAATACTGAGATCTGCTTCTGATGCTCCTTCCTATTTAGTCACACAAGTAATAACGTCAGCAACGAGCACCCTTAATCACACAAAGCATTCCCATAGCAATTGTTTTGTCGATATTGCTAAATATAAGTTCATACCTGGCCTGCAACAGCATAAAGAATTGCAATAATGCATGGCAAGCAGCAACAGAGAGCAATCCCAATCAGACAAGCCAAAACAACACAAAATATCGCAAAGAACACATCGAATGCCAGGAAAACCACAGCCAGCCTGCAGAAATTCAGGATTAGAGACCCTTTAATTTATTTATTCGCAGCATGCAACAAACTCATAATAGAAACATATGCAGAAACATCTCTATCACAATAGAAACATTACAATTGTTTTATACTTTTATTTTCTAATAATGATTAGTTATTATCACAGTCACAGTGGGAAGCATTAAAGAGAAAATAATAGCAACAATGAATAAGATGAAGTTCCTTAGCAACAAACTCAGCCTAGATTAGGTAATACCGTAATGGTCTCACACAATTCCCAAAATTTGGAGGTAAATTTGAGAGTATAAGAAAAAGTACCAGTATAAGCGCGGAGCCTTCTGCAAAAGGATGTCTCCACCAGAGACAACCCAGTAAAAGCCGACAATCCACCAGAGAAATGATGCCATTGTATTCACTGATTCGCATTTTTTCGTGACACTAAGGCGCCCATCATAAAATAGGTAAAAGAAAAAACAAAACAGTAATTAGTATCCCATATAGTAAATCTACAAGAACAGAAAAACACTCAGAGGAAAGTAAGACCCAGTGGAAAGAGAGAGATGATAATTTTGTGATTCACAAATTCACAATCATGATGGACTGACACTTGCCTTAAAAATAAACTACTATCATGTTTCAAGTATGAGGAGAAAGAAAAGTGTACGGAAAAGTCAATCTAGGACATCTAAGACCAACATCATCATTGCAATTTTCAATCCACCAAAAAGAAAGCTAGTTTTGGACTTGAATAAATGAAATTCAAAATGGATAATAATCACAGAAGGAAGAAAAAGGAGAGAGGAGAGAAACGGTTACTTACGTAGAAGCTGCGGCAGAAGAATAAGCTCTATCACCCCCTTCCTCTTCGTCACTCTCACCATTCGCTACTTCCACTTGTTGCCTCTCCTCGTCAATTCCGCCTCCACCTCCTCTCCTCAAATTCCTCCTCCTATACTCCAACCAAACCAAAACCACATGGACCGTGCACTGCAACGCGTACCCGCAGATCCACACCCGTAACGGCGTGTTCGGCTCCTCATCCACGGTCACGGCCATCATCACTACCGACACCACCACGAACGCCGCGTTCCACAGCATGTCCAGCGCCACCACCGGCTTCGAATACCCCCAGTCGGCGCGCCTATCCTCCAGCTGACGCGCCGCCGTCTCCCTAACCTGTACGGACGGACCTCGGCGGCCAGTCGCCCGCCCGAGAAACAAGGCGAGGGTGGAGTGGTGCGTAGTTGGGGAGGTCGGGGGATCCTGGCGCGGGCGGAGGAACGGCGCGTGGGATTCACTCTCATGGGTTGACATCCCGAAAAGGTACAAAAAGGAAGAAGATGAAAGGGTTTAGAAATTGTTAGAGAGAGAGAAAGAGAGAGTCATGTGTAAAATTATTAGTTACTTAAATAATTATGGGAGAAAGAACTTAGAAGACGAAAATGGAAATAAAAATGATTCTTAATCATTATTTTGCTTTTGTGCGTGGAGACAAGGAAGCTTGGGTGAGAGGCTAGAAGATGAGGATCAGGTGTGGATGCATGTATTCGTGATTTCATGGTATCATCTGTATCTAACAGTCCATTCGCTTATCGATGATGATGATGATGATCAATCTGTTGACCGGTAGATGGAGGAGATGGTGATGTGTTTAATGGATTCGTGATATAGGTTTTAAATAACGGTAAGAATTACGAAACGAAAATTACAATAAATAAGGTAATGATCGCGGTCATTATATTATCCGTAACGATTTATAACGGAATATAACAAAAAATAATAACAAAAAATGAGCCGTGATATAACAAAAATAACGGTAACGATAACGATAATGAAAAACCAAAATTATATTTAAAACCATAACCGGTGATGTTTTGTTGGGATTTGTTTGTTTGTTTTTTTCTGCTGGTTTCAACGACTTGTAGGTGGCGCACATTCTTTGGCGGGAACCTTTTATTTAACCTACTCAATAAGTGACAGCTCTCTCTTTTTATGCTTTTTTAAATCTCAATATTAGTACTAGTATTTAGTAAATTGATTTATAATACTACTGGCTTAATATGATGCATATTATAATGCTTATAGCTAATATAAATAACAAAATAATCCTAATCCACTTTTATTAATCATTGAGAATTTGAGAGTACTTTGGCATGAACATGCAACCTGCAACACGAGTAGATAAGAAATACTATTAATTTAGATCTCAACTATAGATATAGAAATACTTGACGCATAATTTTGTTTTTACCGAATCGTCTTAATAAAAGATAAAATATACGTGGTTATTTCTCAAGCATCTGGTATATGCTGTTAACTTATAAATACTCTGAGACTGACGTCAATAAAAATGTCAAAAAGTCCAAAGACATCCACTCCCAACGGAACAGCAATTTTCTACTTATAGGAGAGACCAATGTAAAAGAAACAAAGAGAGAACACTGGGTGATTATAGAGATCTAACTAGTAGAGTTTTTCCTGTGCTACTCTAATTGAAGAACAATGTTGAGTGTAGATTCTTTACCTGGCAATCCAACCAGTGTTCGGATAACTGGATCTACTCAACTAGTAGAATACATTTTCAACTCTCAGTTAAACAGATCTTCTCCATGGTCGAAACGATCTCCTGTGCGAGTTTTTCATCTGTTGCATTCCAAGTGCAGCAGAAAAACGCAGCCACTGACTTTTTGCAAGCGTCATGGGTCATTCTGTATGGGCAGCTGTCCTTCAGACAGAGAGATACAAGGAACGATTCTGCTTGAAGATGTTCTCCAAGATTTGTTATATGTTCCTGAGGAAAGTAACCTGAGAGCTCTTCGAACAATAGCTGAAGCAAGGAGTATTTCTTGGAAAGATCAAGAACTACGTTTCTAGACTCGTTCGAGTTAGAAATGTGTACGGGGCAACAGTGGGCAAACTGAACTTCCTTCCCCAGTGTTAGTGGCAGCTCGTCTTGGTGTATAATTCTCGCCTCTTCACCTCTTCCCATAACCAAGATCCCTTCTGCGACTCTGACATCACTTACCTTCAATGTGGATGCCGCATTTGTGTTTTCCAGGAGTAAATCAGGTTTGTCTACTGAACTTCCTTTTAAAAATTTGAAATTAGGAGTGGAGCAACTCTGTATAAATGCATCTGAGGCATGTACTTTCATGGACACTGTAGATGGAATGCACACAGTCTCACAGTTTGCCGGAAAATAAGTTTGAATTCCTAGCTCGGACTGAATTCTTTCTTTCAGTGAAGCCATCTTCGGCTTCTCGCCATGCACTAGTATCACATGCTTAGGGGAGAGAAATCTGACAAGATCCATAATCCCTTTGGCATCGGTATGAGGACTGAAAGATAATTGATGAATCTGGCAACAATAGTATATGGTTAGCCTTAACCATTAACAGAACAGTAAACACAGCATGTGTTCATGCAAACAAAGACACGTGAGCGAGCAAAAGCAAGAACCCATGTTAGTGATTCTTGATTTTATTTTATTCTACTTTTTCCTCTTCACTAATAAATATAAGCAGACTTTCATACTTCATGGTAATTGGTAACAACCAATGAAAACTTGTCGCTGTAATTGACTGTATACGTAGAACGATCTACTGAGTCAGACCCTGATATCCCAGGGGAGTCAGAGAAATGCGAAAGTATAGAAGAGTAAGGTGATGAACATGTACCTGGCATCGCACATCAATCTGAGTGTCCTTGTCCACTGCAACTTTAGTCGGTTTACCTGACATTAATTTATGTCCGATGGTTCCAGCCACACAGTATCTAAATCATGAAAGAAAGTATGTAACTAAATCTGGTTATGTTTTCTACAGACTAAGAATGCACATTTTAGGTAACAAAGAACTGCACATAACCTTGAACTCAGGATTAATATTTGGTTTATAAAGAATCTTCACTTTACTGTTTTATCCAAGAGAAAAAGATTGCTATTTGTGAAATTACTTCACCGAGGAAAAGAAGTTCTTTATTCTATTTTTACTTTAGAATCTGAATCTGTTTCCAAATGCATAATCACTAAGAATAGCTAGCTGCAACGCTGTATTAGATCAATCTGTAGCAATGGCTAGTTAAGTGGTGATAGAAGTCAAGCGGGAAGCCAGCTTATTGGGCTCCCATGAAATATATAACCACCAAAACAATCGGTTCTCCATATGTGTGTCCCGCTAAACACAAAAGAGATCCATTTATAAAGTGAATAGTTGGCATTCAATATTTTTCAGGAATAGGTAACAAATGGAGGGTTGGGACCAAGCACATGAGTTTTTCATTTGGTTCTTCCTGGTTGACAACTATGGTTTTCCAAGTGGTGTATGTATCAGGCATATCTTGCATCTTCAGTCAAAAGGAAAAAAGGAACAGTGTGATTACCCAGGCAGAGTTATAAGATTCAACTCGCATGGAGCCCATTGCTTAAAAACCTCAAGTGAAAATCCGCCACTGATCATCCCAGGTGTTGCAAAGAGAACACAAGGTCCAGGTGCATTAATCAAGGAGCGATCGAAACTGTAAACTTCAATTTCCACCAACACAAGCTAGAGTTAGAACTAAACAAGCAGAACCAATTGTGCAATGAAAATTCACATAAAAATTATCATAAATTTGTAAGAGGTGGGGTGTAGCTTAGATGAAAATGCAAGCTATAGATAACTCAGTTCATTTGGATGAAAATGCAAGCTATAGGGCCAGGGGGTGTTAGAGGAGAAGTTAGTAAGATGACAAGTTTGCCAGTTGACACAGAATATGTGCACGAGCCATTATTTAACAATGCCAAAGATGTTCTTAACCTACAGCTGACATATTGACAGATTATCACAGATGTAACAGTGCAACCATTTGATTCTTCAGTAAGATAATTTCAGAAAAATCAACTTCAAAGATGTAACATGCATCACTTAAGTTCATCAGTTTCAGAACATCTTAAGCTCACAAGTAAGTGACTAAGCTATTCTACCTCAAAATATGCCACAAACTGTTGTGACAGCAGCCTCTAGAGAATAGTGGAATTAGAATTAGATCATCATGATGCTCAAAGGATAACTAGTTCAGGTACCATTCTTAAAATCAAATGCATTTCGTGTGGCGTAAGTCTGTTTGATCTTCTGGCTGGTCCAGCTTATAAGCATTTTGTAATACATGTTGGCTTGAATGGTCAAACCTGAAAAATAAACGTTGAAATCATGAGCAAGCAAACTATGCATGATATGAAAGAGGAATGCTTTTGGAAAGTTTATAAATAATGGGGAGATGCATCCCTGCAAACATTTAAAAATGCTTAAAAATAAGACCAACGATGGTTTACAAGCTAAGAAATAGCTTTACAAATAGATTCATGGAAACAAAGTGTATGAAACAGACAGAAAAACTGGAAGAGCACTCGTTAGTATTTGCAAGGCTGCTTTACAATGCTGGCGATGCTGAAGTAAGAATAATAGCTTTAGAAGCGTTGAGCACTTTAGTGCATAATGCTTTAACATAAATAGGGTAAACTAAACGTTACAGAGTTCCCAAAGTAGACACTCACTTCAGCATCCAAACTACCCGACATTCAAAATTAAAGATTTCAAATTGTATTCTAAAATGGACAATCATGATAGGATGCAAGATAACAACATACATCTAATAGATACGGAAATGAGAGACTATCTTTAAACAAGGAAATGGGAGAATATCACACAACCATACCAGCTGAGAAGTATATGGGAACCTTAATATTCAACCGCTCCCAGTAATCATCCAACAATATACAGAGCTCCTGTTAACAAATTCATGAGTATCAAAAGAAGGTACACAAAATACAAAACCCAAAACCCAAAACCTGTAAATGAGCACAGTATAAAGCCCAATACAAACAAAAGCCACCAACTGATACATCTATGTCAGCATCAAATAGCATCAACCAAATAGCTCAAATGGACTGAAGGGTGTGGATAGAGGAAAAAAGGGAAAGGAAAGGAGATTCATTAAGTTCCTTCATCTGGATACAAAAATAACAGAGGGAAGAGAAGGAATTGAACAGAAAGGAGGGAAAACTACATGGACCAATTTCCTTCTTAACTTAATATCCGACCCAAGAGTGTGGGGAAACAGAAGGAAATTAAAATAATGAAATGAATTCCTTTTTTTTTCCCATGGTAAAAAATTAAAAGACTTCATTAACTGGAGTCACAGTAAATCCACTCGATATACCACACAAAAATGAAAAATATTCAAACATAGAATGGATATTAAATGAAAAATTATCTTCTTTTATATTCCATGGTTAATTTCTTCTCTGTTTCTTTAGTTGACCAGGAGATACAAACTATAGCCCTAATTCCCAAACTTGTTGGTATCAACTGCATGAATTCATCCCCTCCATTCACATCAACTTGGCAAGCTAAGAGGAAGAGGGGTTTTTACACAGAAAAAACACCCATCTTTTTTTCCTTCTTAGATCACATTTAAGATCAAACAAGTCTACGCAACTTTCTGATGGCTAGACCTTTGACAGACAACAGACTAACCTCCAAGTTTATATAAACTATAGTGACAGAGTCAAATGGAAATAAAAAGCTGTCATGTGAGGGATACCTGAGCCCTGCCGAGCGCAAATGTTGGAATAAGCACCTTCCCTCCACCAGAAATACATTTATGAACCTGCAGAATCGGTTTCAGAAGTAAGTCGTTTAGCAGATGGATTCAGTATATAGACCTAAACACCCAGGAGAGAAATGCAAATTCAGGCACAAATAATGTTCACCTGCAAGTTAAAGCAAAGAATTTATGATGAAGAACTACAGAACATTAAATCAAGGTTAAGAAATGTATCAGCCAATGGTGGTCTTTAAAATGTTCAATGGAACTACGAAAGATAGCCACTCAAAAGTGGTAATACAATATCTGATGTCACTTTTCCCTTTATGCCATATCTACTAAGGGATAGATAACTGAGTGAAAAGACAAATCAAAGATGCTAATAGCTGAGGACTTGTACACATAGTATACATACAGCTTTCAGAAACTCCCTCTCCCGACCATATTTAGAATCACGTGTGGTTGTTGCATATGTGGACCTGCAAGAAGAATCTATTAGAAGACACATAAAGCACTAATATCAAGGAAATCCAATTTTATAAGCAAGGGTCATACAAAGAGATACCAACGCAAAATAGGTTCCCAATACCACATTGTTCTAATTGTTAGCAAATGGTATACTGTGAATAATGTTTGGATTTGTCGAATTGAAGATTTTCAATATATATACATCCTCAAAAAACATTTTCACCTTTTTTCTCCTTTTGTAAAAAGAAAAATAAAGGTAAAATGTAAAATAATTAGTAATCTGGAACGAAGACTACTAAGACAGCACAAACACATAATCAACTTGGCTACACAATGATGTAAAAGAAATCTGGCGACACAACGCCATAGGCGAACAAACTAGAACTAGTACAAAGGAAATTAGATTATTTCCCGAGGCAGTCAGTAAACCACATGAAAAAGAAAAAGAAAAGATGCATCGTTCTAATGGTTGCTAGTTTATAAAATGTTATAATAGTGCAGATATTTACCAAAAAAAACTTGCACTTATATAGTTCTGAGGGTTTTAGGAGGAAAGTGTCATACGTTTGTACTCAATATTTTAATTTAGAAACTTAACGCAGTATCTAATATAACAGCCCTGGATATTCCAAAGGTTTAGAATGAAGTAGTCTATGCAATTGTGCAGAAGCAGCCTGCATACTAACAACTGGCTACTAAAGAATTCTTTTGGTGCACCAAAAGATAGAAGCCATAAAAATAAACAAAAAACCTGCACTCATTTATGATTCATGCTGCTCAGGGATAGTTTTTTTTGGAAGAGAAGTAACAGCCCATGCTAATAGTGAGAAACGGGAGAGTTAAGCTCACTCGTTAGATGAAATGAAAATGATAAGCACTGATGATGTTAATAGGATGTACAGAGGTCAGTTGTTCTTCTCCAAAGTCTAATTACTGAGCTTTGATGGACCAGAAAATGATGAAACCAAACATACAATCAATTAAATAAGAAATTGTAATCTTAGAATTCTTTGCGCCTTCTGTACTATACCTAAGTTCATAATCTAAACAGAAATCTGCAAAGAGAAAAGAACCCATACTCTGTTATAACAAGGTCTAATTGAAGTCTATTAATTTGAGCTGCACCCAGATGTCTATCAGGGGTCATATTGTAGTCGCCCGTATACAACATAGCACTGTCTCCCACCTTCACATAAAACATTGCAGCCCCCAGAACCTTCAAATCATATCAAACAAGAAGAAAAGTGCTCAGTTATTAACATGACACAGACCCATAAATTGAGAGACAATAGCAACCTCATAAACAGAATTCAAATTCTCTTTTATCATAACAAAATCTTCTTGGCACTCTTAAGGGAACATTGGTAATAGGTACTAGCCCATAGCGGGACTTATATTGAACAAACTTGCTGAAGAGAAGACAAGACTGAAAAAATCTCCTAGTACATCACTACATTTACTGAATTTCACTGGAAGAGCTTGAAAAACCTAACTGATTCTCACACTATCTTATAAAAAAATTCAGACCCCCTCCATCCAAGCCACCTAATCCAGAAGTTCTTCCTTGACATGCCAAAAATGTCAACTTTTGCCAAAGAAGAGGGAAGAAATTATGAATAATAAAGCCAATCCTCAAATTTCCACCCTAATGATTGAAATATATGTTACAGGGCCCAACGCTCCAACATGAGTTACAAACCCAAAAGTTTGTATATAGGAATACAGCACCTTGGATACAATAATTTATTTAATTAACTTGCATAACAGGGAAAGTAGCAAAGTTCTTTCTGAAGAATTCCTTCTCATTTTACGCACAAAATTTTCCAGCCTCAACTTACCAGATTAACCTCATTTATTATGAAGCCCTGTTGGCAAAGACCAACTTACTTATTGAGGCGTAAGAAGGGAACAAAATCACTACTAGAAACTCATGCAACCCAATAGCTTAATTTGCTATGCTCTTAAGTGGGTGAGTTCACTAACATTATTTCCAGGAAAATACTTTCAGTTCTAGAGAAGTGAGGACTACATAACACAACCTTGCAGATGCTAGGTAGCCCAGACCTAACTAGCACGCAGCAATCTTGTGTGCCAACCACAAGCCACAGCTGCTGAGATGCACAATGCAATCTAGCTTCCAATATCTTTGCTAAAATTATTCTTCCCTGTAGCATAATTAATTGTCCAGGATCCGAGATATTTTATAATAGTTTAGCAAAGAAAACCCAAGCAATTTAAAATTTTAGAGTTTAAGCAATCGACAGCTTCATAGGTATCAAGGTTCTTAACTCAAGAAGTTAAACATGGTGAGAGATGAAACCCCAGAATGGAAGACAATTGGTAAAAATCAGAGAGAATAAAGTAGATCTAAAAAGGTGGTAGAAGGTCATAACGTTTACTACCACATGAAAATTTTGACGTCATAAATCAGAGCACCAGAAAGCAAGGGGGGTGTATGGTAAGATCTGTCATTTTTTCCTTATTTTTTTTTGCCTGCACTGTAACCCAAAACGATTTCCTGATTTTTGCTTTTTGTTTGTTAGAAAGCAGTTTATAAACTAACAGCCACACAACTATATTCTTTTTTTATCAGAAATGGATACTATGAAATCAGGTGAGCATAGAAGGACAAATAAACTAACAAAATTCACTAACAAACTCTACCATACCTTTAGAGCTGTGCAAAAAAATGAGAAAAAGATGGCAGGAAACCAAAACAGAGCAACTGGTTACAGTGCCTCCGCAAATCAATAGATAAGGGAATTGTGTTCACAAACACTCAGAAGGACAAGTTCTCCACGAGGGGAAGGAAAGCCTATGAGAAGGTGGGTAGAGAATTTTTATAAGAATGTGAGATGAATCTAGAAAGACAAGGAAGTAAATGAAAACTAGACCAATACTTGTTGTTCGAACACAATCATTGCTTAGTATCCTATACTTTCAGAGAACACACATAGGTTAAAAAAACTTACATGTCCAGCGTAGTAAGCACGGATCTGAAGATCTTTATCAACCTGCACAGTCTGCTTGAGATCCACGGCTATGACTGCAAATAAATTGTTGAGCCAAGTAAAAAAAAATTAAAATAAGAGAAAATGTGGAAACATAGCATGAGTACTAATGTCAGGTAAACCACAGTTTTACGCAAATTGTAATACTTTAACTACATAAATTTGACGTTAATTTACATAGGCATGTTCATCAAAAATGAGATTGCAAAAGAACCAGACTGCAGAGTGCGGTGAAGGAGAATGTATCCGAAAGGAATGTAGGGCCTCAGGCTCCTACGTCTTATTGGATTTGATGTGAAGATGAAATACACAGAAGACTTAAACTAATTTTGAAAAACCTTTTTCTGGTTGTGTAAAAAAGTGTAGGTGCGCCTCTTAACATTCTTTCAGCATGCCCCGGCAAACGTTAACCAAGAGGCAGTTGAGAACAAACTAAATCCTACAATTAGGCCACAACTGACTACCAGATTATGTACAAATTCCACACACCAAGTTAAAACAAAGACGAAAAGGCTGACAATCTACCTTTCTTCATGCATTGTGCTATATGATGAGAAGTGAATTGTTCCTCCTCACCCCTTCTATCAACCATCACTTTGCGATAATCTTCCAACATCAGAGGAGCCAATGCCTTCGTCGGGTACTGCAGTGCAAACACCAACCCCAAATAAAGCTCCAAACCTCAAAACACATCACCCAAACTCAATCAGTCTAGCATTTCATCAAGCACATACCGTCATGTAAACTGGTCCGCTATACCCGCAAACTTCAGTGAAGTAAGGAAGTGCGCCAACATGGTCAAGATGACTGCAACCACCAACAGAAATTTTAGAACAGCACATATTGAAGAAAGGAAATGGGAAACGAAGAAGAGTGAGAAGATTTTGTTGGAGAATACAAGTGAGTTATGATGACGCAATCAAGAGCTCTGTCAAAGTCGTTGGATTTAGAAATGAGAGAAAAATCAGGGTAACGACGGTGATCGTCATAGCCCATGTGCATCCCGCAATCAAACATGATACGTTTACCGTTGATTGTTACCACCACGCAGCTCTTCCCAACTTCCTGCCCAGCACCTGAAACAAACAAGGTAGGTTCAATTTAACTGGGGATGGAATTCAAGGATCCATGTGAAGGAGAAGATCATTACCAAGGATCAGACATTCGATTCCCATGGTTTCAGTAAAACCCTAGCCTGCAACTCTGCAGACTGCTAGTGCTTCGCGCGCTTTTATTTGATTATTATTCCCTCTTTTTTAACGCATTAGTTTTACTTCATTCATTTTTCTTTATATTTATTTGTATTTGTATATTTTTTCCGTATCCATTTTGCACCTTCTAGTTGAGAATTTCTTCCTTATTCCTAAAATTTCACGCGAGTATTAATCGTACAAACAATAAAATAGTTATAAAAAATTAAAAAATATAAAATATAAAATTATTAATGTAAATAATAATGGTAGATCAACTCGCTTACATATATTACATATATAGCTAATCACATATGTTTTTATTTATTTGACAATATTTATGGACACGTTAATATATAAATTTATTTTTGGTATATACTTTCTCTTTCTCGTGAGATCTTACCATAGTTTTTTTTTTCATACTCGAACATAGACATACAAAAATAATATAATATTTATCATTTGATCAAAATTAATGTTGATTCGTTACATGGAAAAACGTTACGAACGAGGGAAAAAATCAAAATCAATTTAATTAAAATATAATCTTAAAGCCACTAGAGTTGATCATATCAATTCAAAGTCCTCTTACATATCACCGAAAATAAGGGCCTTGAATTGAGGAGGAGGCGTGAGATGCCGAGCAGAGGAGAAAACAACAAATTTGACGAACTTAGCAATCCAATTAGCAACTCTATTTACTACTCTAGGAATGAAAAAAATAATGTCAACTCGAAATTGTTCAATGGGAAGTAAGTCGTGCACATCTCTTATTGAATGCTCTTACGATTTCGATATGATGTGAGAATCTCTTAATGAAAAATAGGAAGGTAAATTAAACCCATTTTTTCACTACTTTTTTTACCATTTATTGATTACCAAGTGATAATCAACGATCAAGGGTGAGGGCGATTGTGTAACTACCTTGGGGTGTGAGACCGCTCTGATTTTGCTCGAGGTACCTTGGTTTTAGGCGTAGAGACTCCGACGATCAAGTTAATAACGGATGTGGAGAGAATAAAGATCTTCTAGCTGTCAGGTAAAGCGTAGGCAGAATAATGATGTGTGTGCATGCTCTTTTAAAGAAGAAGTAAAGTAGGGTATTTATAGGTCTCACCCTCTAAATCTTAAGGACACCTGTCACCAGGATAGGTCTAGGCTATCCGGACAAGTGCCCTTCATGATCTTACTCATCGTGCCGATTGTTTTACCCTTTACCGATAGCCTTTAATATAATATCGGTAATATAAATGATAATCTACTCACCTGATTCTTGTACCGATTGGATACTGTGTACCGCCGACTATGGTGTTTAGTACCAATTAGAAGGCTTCTGATGGGCCTGTGCACCGTCTAGGTTGATACCCGACAGGTACAGGTGTCTTCACTCTGTCCTTCAATAAATGCGAATACCGACTGACGTGGACCACCTACTTCCTCCTGGGAGTGAAAAGTTCAGGGTCCCTCGAGGTAGATTATGTATTATCACTAAGTTTCTTAAATTTGATAATCGGTACAAAACCAGACCGATCTCTCCCTGCTTTCTAGTTTGAACCATCGGATTGGGTAGGAGCAAGTAGATGAAGAGTCACCACCAGCAAAATAATTAAACTAATTAAGAATGGTTAAGGTTGCTTTCAACTGATTGCAAAACCCCATACTTACGGAGTGTGCATGAAAGTTAATCATTAATTAATTACTCATCACTGTAAAACAGTAAAACTTGTACCTACAAAATCAAAAGATTTTCTTTTGTAAGAAATTGCGTTTTGATAGAGAACATGCCAATTTCAAACTAATAATAGTGTCATTTGATTTTCTTTTTCATAGCAAAGCTATTGTATAGACTAGGCTAGTGCTTGCCAGATTTATTTTCTAGGCTATTTAGAATAATATTTTGTTTTTTTAAAGGTGTCATCTCAACTGAGACTAATCTCATTCGAGTATTATCGAGCTCTTAAAAGGTGGTAATAATTCTCCTAGCATGGTTTTTCTCCATTCTCGAGTCTTGAAATCGAGACATTAGTTAATAATGAGCAAATCATGTACCATTTAATCACAGCTAATGTCGGCTACTAATTTTATTTTCTCTCAATAATAATAACTTTGTTCGGTTAAATACTAGGCTAAGCCGTTAAGGTACATAAAACATTCCATATTTTTAAAAATCTGTAACTTCAGCCATACTTTTAAAAATTTACAATTTCAAGTTGCAATTTTAATATTTATAGTGATTTTTGAATTATTTTTTCTGCATAAATTATAAAATTAGATGAAAATGCAAAAAATATGACATGCTCTATGATAATGAAAAGAGAGTAGTTTAATTTTATTTATTTCGTATTTTTTCTTTTTTTGTATATTTTTCATTTTCCTCGTTAATTACTTCAATTTTTTAATATCATAATAGGTCCTATCATATTTTTTACATTTTCTTTATGATTTTCATAATTCTTATATTATTTACCATTAGAAAAGTAAAAAATATATTTCACATAAATTTTGCTTTTATTATCAATTTTATCTAAATATAAATAACAACTTTTTTTTACCATAATTGATCTATTAGAGTTTATAAGAGAAATTACTAATAAGAGGTATTGAGTAAACATTAAATCTAACTATTGGATACGTCGGTACATGATTTGAGCTCTTATGTTTTAAATTCATCCTCGAGTTCATCTCAGCGTCTAAAATCGAGTCAAACTTGATATTTTATTTTAATTTCATCAATCAAATATTTTTTTTCTCAAATTTTTTGATATATTTTTAATTATCTTAAAAAAATTCTCATTATATGATAACATTTTTTTATATAAAAATCAGATTATGTATTTTTATAAGTAAAGTTTTAAATTTCCGATGAATTTCCCTCCTCCTTTTACCCTGTATTAGGTTTAATTGACACGAAAATCATAGCATTATATTAATTAATACTTAGAATCGTACTTGAAAGTAACACTTGAACCAAAATAAAAAGAATTTAAAAATAATATTTTTTGTGAATAAAATTAATATTCAGAAAATATATTTTGGGTCGAAATTAAGAAAAAGACAGCATAATATTTATTTAAATCTCCAAAAAGGAAGAAAAAAAGGGAAAAAGAAATAAAAGAACAAGCACGAAACTCTCTCTCTCTCTCTCTCTCTCTCTATCAAAGAGAGAAAAAGCCCAACATTTTTAGTCTTTACTCTCTCTATCTCACTATATCTACAGTACTGCTGCTTAGCTAAACAGTTAACGACCTAACGTTTTGAAACTTCAGTTTCTCTCTCTACATATCTTTATCTTTCTCTCTCTAGCTTAGCTCCTTAGCTTAACTACGACTAAACCAGCTACTGCTACTAACCACACTGTTCTAATCACCAGATTTTCATTTTCCATCACACCATTATATATCACTCTCAACTTATAAATCCAAATCAACCAAAAGGAAACTTTTTTTTTAATTTATTTATTAGAAAAAACCACTCTCTCACTCTCACTTTCCTTCTTCTCTCTTCTCTCTCCCTCGCTATTCATACATATACTTATATATATATATATATATCCGCAATACAGTACCGAATAGTAAGCAGAATCCGTGGATTTCACTGTTGTATGGTTTGGATCTTGGTGCATTGTGGATGAGCGGGGAGAGAAACGAGTAGATCCGACATGGCGGAGGTTTCCGGCGACGCGACGGCGGACGTCAATGGAGGACCTGTTAGTGTTACCACTCCGACGCCGCTCGCTGCGTCGGGATCGTTCAAGGAAGGTCCTAAGAGCGCTTCGTTGAGAAGGAGGACGTCGGTCAGGCCCAGCTTCGACGCGGATAATGACTTCATTACGCTGCTGCACGGGTCGGATCCGGTGAAGGTGGAGCTTAATCGGCTTGAGAATGATGTTAGAGGTGCGAATGTGGGTTGGATCTACCGGTTTCTGACTCCGTTTTAACTGGATTCGTTTGCGTTTTTTTTCCTTCATTTTTTTATTGGAAAATAATTTTATTGTTATTATTATTATGCTTTATTGCAGATAAGGAGAGAGAGTTGGGAGAAGCACAAGCGGAGATCAAGGCCTTGAGGTTGTCTGAGCGTCTTAGAGAAAAGGCAGTTGAAGAGGTCATCTTGTTTTTTTCTCTCTCGCATTGTTTTGATTTTTTTTTAAAAAAAAAAATTACAATTTTTTTTTTAATAATTTTTTTGGCTTAAGAATGAATTTTGTTGATGGGTTTAGTGTTTGGGAATTATTTGGTTGCTATGTTTTTAAGATAAATATTGATTGAGCTGTATTTAGTAATCCGGTTATTGGTGTTAAAAAACTAAAGTTGATGTATTGATGATAGCTGTTGACGATTTGATCATATTTGCGGGAAAATGTTGATCCTGGGCCTGTTATGCTGCATATTTTTTGTTTACTTAGTGCTCACAACAAACTGGTGTTCTTCCAGGTTGAACAATTCCTTCTAATTTGCTGTCCATATCACCTTTGTTTAATTCACCTCGTCCATAATTTTTTTATAATCGCTGCATAGCTATCTTGCAAGCCTAATGATGAGCTTTTTCCAACTAATAGCTTTAAATTTCCCTTGATTCTATTTGATTGAAGAATGTCTATTTCGTTGTGGAATTGGCTATTGCTTTGCCATTTATTTTTTCAATCTTTTAAAAAATACAGGACCAAAAGTATTCCTGTCTTTGATGTCTAGTTTAGTTCATTTTTCTTGATGTCATTTTCATTATTTTGGCAGTTGGTACAGCGTTACAAATTTATTGACTATGTACTGTAGTTACTGTGCTTGTAGTTTTTGATGTTCTCTTTAGAAGAAATGTTTATGCTTCGATGATGGTTTGTGTAGGCACCCTTGTTGTCGTTTCTGAAGCATGGTCTTTCTTGGGCTTGACTGTTTTAAATGTGGCTAGGTTTTTATTTCTTTGTACATACTTTGTTTGAGTTTTTTGAATGCACATTTTTTCATGGAGGATTTTGTCTATCTGCAAGAATTCTTTAGGTGGTAGTTTGCCCCCCTTTCACTGTTATTTGGTACTCTCTTCCTGTCCAAATTGGGCCTGACTTTGTTTTCCTGGCTCTTTTGTGTCATAGCTCACTGAAGAACTCTCAAAGGTGGATGAGAAACTCAAGTTGACAGAATCGCTTCTGGAAACCAAGGTACAGCTTGGAAAATCTATCAAGTCAACTACTTTCCAGATTTTACTGATTATGGTTTCAGTTCTTCTGGTTTAAAAAAAAAAATCTGTTTTTCAGAATCTAGAAATCAAGAAAATCAACGATGAGAAGAAGGCATCCATGGCAGCCCAGTTTGCAGCTGAAGCTACTCTTCGAAGAGTTCATGCTGCACAGAAGGATGATGATATGCCTCCAATTGAGGCCATTCTTGCACCTCTGGAGGCTGAGCTTAAACTGGCTCGTCAAGAGGTAACATTCCTCTTGAGAAAATTATGTTGATTCAATCTCAACTAAATTGTACAAGTGTGCTAGTGATTATACTTGTTTATTCATTATTTTTATTGATTGCTTCCAGATTGCAAAGCTTCAAGATGATAACAAAGCATTAGATCGTTTGACTAAATCAAAAGAAGCTGCTTTACTTGAAGCCGAGAGGACAGTTCAAGTAGCATTGGCCAAGGCCTCTATGGTTGATGATCTCCAAAATAAGAATCAAGAGTTGATGAAACAGATAGAAATATGCCAGGTAAGCAAACTTTCACTCTGTTCCTCATTTCCAATGTGTTAGAACCTTGCATATCTGGTTTAAGTAATATTTCAATTTATGAGAAATCATACCTTTACTTCTCATGTATGTCAGGAAGAGAATAAAATTTTGGACAGAATGCATAGACAAAAGGTTGCTGAGGTTGAAAAGCTTACCCAGACAGTAAGGGAACTTGAAGAGGCTGTTCTTGCTGGTGGTGCTGCTGCAAATGCTGTGAGAGATTACCAGCGGAAAGTCCAGGAGATGAATGTAATGCAAAATAAAAACTTTAAGGCTTATTTTGACTGGACTTCATTTACTTGACTTGTTTTGTAAAAGTCCGTAAATAACGTTATCTTATTGTCTTTTGCAGGAGGAAAGAAAAACTCTTGACAGGGAATTGGCCCGAGCAAAGGTAACAGCAAACAGAGTTGCCACAGTTGTAGCAAATGAATGGAAAGATGCCAATGACAAAGTCATGCCTGTAAAACAATGGCTTGAAGAAAGGAGATTCTTGCAGGTTAGCGCTTAGTGTTATGGTCTTTTCCTCCCTTTACTTGAGCTCTTTCACTTTTGTTTCTTTGGCTAATTTTGTTGTACTGCATTTCAAAAATCTTTTATCACAATTCGGATGTCATTTCTGTTACAGGGAGAAATGCAGCAACTTCGTGACAAGCTTACTATTATGGAAAGAACTGCGAAGTCTGAAGCACAGTTGAAAGTAATGATGTCTTGCAAACTTAGTGTTTACCTCTCGCTGTGTTATTTCTCCCAGTCCTGAAATGTATTTCTTTTATATTCAGGAGAAGTATCAGTTGCGACTCAAAGTTCTTGAAGAGAGTTTGAGAGGAGGGTCTTCAACTAGTAGCCGCAGTGCAACAGAGGGACGAAGTATAAGCAATGGGCCTTCTCGCCGTCAATCCCTTGGAGGAGCTGATAACATTTCAAAGTTTGGTTCCAATGGCTTCTTGCCGAAGAAAACATCAGCGTCCCAGCTGCGAGCTATGTCCTCAAGTACCAGTGCAGTGCTGAAACATGCAAAAGGAACATCAAAATCATTTGATGGAGGCACAAGATCATTGGATAGGGGCAGGAAATCACTGCTAAATGGTGCTGGCACCAATTATTCATTCAACCAGCCTTGTGAAGGAACCAAGGAAACAGAGCCAACTAACTCCTGGAAAGGAAATGCAGATGAGAAGCCTAATGAATTCCCACCTGCAGATACAGAGGACAGTGTTCCGGGGGTATTGTATGATATGCTGCAAAAAGAGGTCATAGCTTTGAGAAAAGCTGGTCATGAAAAAGATCAGAGTCTCAAAGATAAGGATGATGCGATAGAGGTTGATATCCTTGCCTATTTGTTATTATTTCATAGTTATTTCTGCTGGTTAATGGAAAACTATAATCGTTGGTTTACCAGATGCTAGCAAAGAAGGTAGATACTTTAAGTAAGGCAATGGAGGTTGAAGCAAAGAGGATGAGAAGAGAAGTGGCTGCAATGGAGAAAGAGGTTGCTGCCATGCGTGTCGACAAAGAACATGAGAACAGGGCAAAGAGGTTCAGCAATTCAAAAGGGCCTACTGGTTCTTCTCAGCTGCTTCCTGGAAGGTACCTTCCGTAGAAACTTTGTTTCATTCCCTTTTGCATTGGTCTGTTCTAGCTGTGACTACTGCCTGAATGCTAAGTTGCTTGTGTGCATTTATATTTTCTGTCTAGTTGTAGCACATTTTAAGCTGTCAATTAATGGATTATTAATTGACATTCTCAAATTTTGTTCACTTGACTTTCTTGTTTAGGCCTTTACCTGCTCTAATAAGTGTGTTTTCAATTCTGACAATATGCACTGGGTAGAAAAATGTAAAAAGATACCGTGTACTGTATGATGTGTATGGCCTTGTCTTTTCTTTGTTTTGAAGTGTAGCAAAAAAATCCATATCAGGTCTTAGATCTTTCATGGTTTTCCTTAAATTCATGTTATCTATGTAGCCCTTAGAAGAAGCAAGAGAAAAGATGTAGAATAGAGAATCTGAACAGACTTGCCTTTAACCTGCTTTTTACTGTATCAATCATTCCACCTAATATCAGCTGAATATATTGATGACTAGAGATTTTCTCAGATTAGCTTAAACTTACTTACAGTAAAAGCATTACAGGTCAATTTGGTTCGTGTAGAACTGGATGGTTTTATGCTTTCTTTTCATCCATTCCGGTTGCATGATGCTTTTATTGCATGTACTCCTTCGATCACAAGTTTCGCACACCTGACATTTGAGTTCACATCTTTTAGAAAACCACTTGTGCCCTGTTATTGTTCATACGTTACCTGGTATATATTTATCAACCATGAAAATTTAAAATATTTCAAGCTTGTGCAAAATTTTAAAAAGATAAACTTGAATTCTTATTATTGAAATACTCGTTATGTTGTAAAAATTATGACTAATAAGCAAATGCAATTGGTACGGTAGTAAGAGGCTCATTAACTCCGGAACATAGGCCAGTCATGCAGATAGTCAACCGATGAAAATGAGGTCTCATGCATTAGTATTGGCATAAAACGGTGACAGTCGACTATGCGGTTTTAGTTTACAAGGCTGTTCTAGCTGTGCATCATTAGGGCTCAAAGTTCGTAGTGTCATTATTGGTTGTCACTGTTACAAACCTACAATGAGCTGACAAATGCAATGCTACTTTGCTTGTGCTAGGAATGCGGTACGTGGTGGATTAACACGCAGCACTCAATAACGATAAGCTTCCCACTCGCCACTGAATCAGCGAGGAGTAAATTTCTGCATAGAAAGTGTTCCACAGCTCCTCTTTTTAATTCCGTCGCCTGTGATTTATTATAAAATTGTAACCTACATGCCGATGACCCTCTGTGTTCACTGTAATTGGCTATGAAGAAGTAAGTTCGGGAAGAGAACAGTATCGGCATGAATCTGACATAGACTGTTATTCCTCTGCTTAGAGATCGGATAAATGGGAAGAAGATATTGACTTTGGGCTAACCTTTTGTCAGGGTTTTTTTTTGTTTTCTTTGAGTGGGCAGTCAGTTGTGTTGTGGTTGTATAGGTGTAGTCTACGGGTTATTCTGTTGGTCTTGTCATTTTGCAGTTTATATTTGGTATTCTGCATCAGCTAGTGTGGTTATATAATATTATTGGTTCAGGTTTGTTAATATTTTTGTAATCAGATCTAAATTTGGATCTTTGTGTTTGTGTTATTCATCATCTTATAGTAGTTTATTGTTGCCTATAAATTTATCATGGTTTGCCCTTCAGCTCATCTACACTTCTTGGTACTTCCTTTTCTCTAGTTTTTTTTCTTCTCTTTTTTCAATTATCGTTACAATATTAGGAATCGAGTTTAGGATGTACATTGTAAAAATAGGTACGAACTAATCAATTGAATTATTGTTTTTATTCGTCAACGATAATTTTAAAATTGATAAAAAAA
>NBIL01144306.1:0-17587 GCA_002752925.1 Viola pubescens var. scabriuscula
CGAAAAAAACTGAAAGAACACCCATGTAGATAGAAGAAAAATAATAGTAATAATAGTACAATTATACACACGTTCCTCATTCTTGTATTGGTATCGTGGGATGGTTTTGAATGAGATTGAAGGCAGAGCTAGCAGTAGCTAGAATGGAGAGTTCCAAATCTGAGCATTTTTTACCTTAGAAACACTCTCCAGTACTTCAAAAGGAAGAATGTCTCCAATAACAACCACCATCTTGTTTTCCAGGTCTACTTTATAAGATGTCACTCCTATTTTGTAAAATCATAAAGATAATTACAATTAGTTTGAAAACAGTTAACGAGAAAAAGGTTAAGATTTCCAGAAAGGGCATTGAAGACACCCAAGGAAGAAAAAAAGAATTAAGGTTCTTGCAACTTACCATCTAATCTTGAAACATGTTTCTCAACTTTTCTTGCACACCCATTGCAGTGCATGGAAACCCTTAGCACTACTATCTATTAACAGAAAAGATTACTGGATTAATCATCATCACCCGAACAACAAGAAATCTGCAGAAAGTTTAAGTATTATAATAATATTAATTACCTTGGGCTTTAATTGAAAGGCTAAGGTTTGTTTCTCAGCAACAACATCTTTCAATTTCAGCACTTGACCACTTTTCTCATCACTTGCTACTAGTGGTTCTTGCTCAAACTCATCTTCATCGAATTCCAATGAATTTGTGCAGAAACATGAGTTTGTCCCTGGAGACAGACAAAGACAATCCAATACCTTACCAAAACTCAACTTACCCATTTTCTTGATCTTTACTTTCTTCAAGAAAGAAAAAAGAAGAAACAATCTTGAAAGAATTAGAAAAAATCTAACACACCCTCCTCCTCCTCACTTTTAGGCTACACTATCACCATATGATCTACTATTGATATAATATAATGTTCAACACTTGATTTTTCATTAAATATATCAAAAAGAAGCTAAAAGGGTAAAACAAAATATTGGGAAACCAAAAAGGATGAGTAGAAACCCACTGAAACAGCAAGTTATGGAGAAGAAAAAGACATCAAAAACATTTGTTTTTGTTTTGTTTTGTATAGAATCTATAGATCAATGTTGACCAAAATGAACAAAAGAGAGGTGCTTAATAAGCCAAGAAAGGCATTGTATCGTCTGATAAAACTACAAAAGATGGTTTTCTACCTTAAATTCTATGAAAGTAGGGATTAAGTAAATTTGGTGTCAGGCTAGTGTAGGCTAAAAGAAAAGGGATAGATAGATTTCATGTGACAATTTTGCTAAAGAAAGGCAAGATGTAGGAGAAAAGCCAAGGGAGGGAAGGCAATTTCATGTGTTTCAAAGAGGTTTAAAGGAGGAGCATAGCTCACAAGAATGGATGGAGAGGAACATGTGATGATTGGTGTAAAAGAAAGAAAACTTATAGGTGTGTATGTGGATAAGTTAGCATCTTTGTTATGCATGCCACACTTCTTAATTAACCATAGATTATACTATGAATATTCTTGATTAATTACACCACTAACTTAATTAGAGACAAAGTTATAGATGGAATCTCCATTAATATAATACTAATGAGTTAAGTTCACTCTAATTTTGTATACCATTTTAGTTTGTTACATCAGGTTGGTTTAGAAAACGAGAAAACGAAGGAGTGTATATGTAACTAGAAGGAGTGTATATATAACTAAAGTTTTTATCTTTAAAGAGAATTTTGGAGTTTTCGTAACTTCTAGAAGAATAACTTTTTAAATTTATAAATTTATAACGACTCTATCTTAAAACACTCATTTTTTACACTGTGTTTACTCATTAGAGTTATACGAAATCTGAACTGATTTTGAGTTTCAACAATAGTCAAAAATAATCTTCCAAATTAAAAACATCTAACACTAGATTTAATCAAAGATTTCTCCCATAATCCTGTGCACATGTGAGATACATTATACTTCTCTCCTTTTAGGTGAAGAGTAGTTCAAAAACACTATGAGATTTGAAGGTGTGAATTGACCTCCTTGTCTTGTTGCCGCAATATTATTAGTCGAAATGGGACACATGGCTGTGAATCATTGGTGCCCATTATCTCAGAATTAATTCAGAATATTATTGAATTATTGGATATATTTTTTCTTTTTTAGGATAATTATTGGATGAATGACATCTTTTTAATGGTTTGATTAAGAGGTCTAGTCTCTACAGGTTGGTCCATGTGCTTTCATTTTTGCTTAGAAGTTAGGAGGAAGCAGACGAAATGTTGAAGAAAAAGACTAATTAATTACTCAATTAATTATTATTTTTATCGACACATTACTTAATATTCAAGTTTTTTTTCAGACCCGATTTTTATCTAATTATTTAATTAATTAGTGAAGTAAGGTTTTGAGCACGTGTCAGTCACATGACCTTGTTGCTGTCCAACAAGAAAAGCATAGAAAAAGATCATGGCTACAAGACTCAAGAATTTAATGCATGTGGATGCAAATGTACCCGATTAAGAACGTAGAAACAAACACCCAGCGAAAATTAAGAGGAGGATGTTCCCGTTTTCAGTTACAAGGCTGGTACAGCCCCTCTCAACTTACGCTGGATGCCCAACTGTACAGCATTCCTTCTTTCTTTTCTAAGCCACACGTATTTCCCGGATAACTAGGTCGACATTAATCTCATCCTCATCGAGTTAGCGTGATACGAAAATAAATTACTCAGCAACTTAACGAATGAAAGTGTGAAATCAACTACCATAACAATTCCAGAGTGATTTTCTCCGTTCTCCAAATTCAAAGATACAACCTGAATTAATGGTAAAAAGATCACTTACGATTCAACCACTACCAATTTCAGTTTGCAAACCGTAACGACTCAGTGTTAGTCTGTACTGCAATGAACATAATAATCTATCGTATGTTTCCATTATCTTGTTCAGGGTGCACAGGGATTATTATTGTTATTTTTTAAAGACAATTGTCAAAGTTAAATTTTTAAAAATATTTACTGAAAAATCACAGACTCTGGAACTTGAAAAATAATTGATTGACGGGGATAAAAATCATAAGATCATTGACCATTATTTAGGTAGTGACACAGACAGAGGGATGTTCTTTCAACAAAAAAAGTGATGGAAGGATGCAAAATGCATTGTTAAAGGGCAAAAAGACAAAGTTGGCAACTTTAAGTCCCAAACTTTTCCAGGATCTACATTCTACAGCTAATTATTGGATATCATGTGTCTATTGTTTTGTTCTTACATATGTCATGAAACACTTCAGTGCACAATGAAAAACCTCTCCTACTGATTCCAGTTAAAATAACCAATAAAAATATATCACGTATACAAAGATTATAAAATTGACAGAAATTTAAGTGTATATGTAGCAAATTAATTTAAAAAACGAGTACATTTTCTGCTCTTTTTTTCCCAAAAAAATAAACAAAAATTTAGAAAGATAAACGATACCTAACGGATCCTGAATAAATACTTATTTTCGAAATTTATAAACAGCATTTGTGTTGCCCTTTACATGGTTGGAAGAGTTCAATAGCCCAAAGCATACTGAAAGAGTGCAAGAGCACTAGCTAGCTAAGCACTAAGCACCGACTAATGTGTCATCATGCAAACTATATAATATTTTTCATGGGATCATATGATATGATGCATATTTTCAACAAACGATCAAATTTTCTAAGTAGTTGTTTGAACTAATATTCTTTGCTGATTGCCAAATAGAGGCAGACTTCCTTTATCTTTAAATTTGTAATTGACAGCCCCACCACACATGCACATGGAAGCATAGTCTACACTTATTATAAACCCATTTATCGCTGCGAATCCGTCACTCATTATGACAATTGATAAAAACCAGTTACACTTACACAAACCAAAATGGATAATTTTGTGGATGCACATCTCAACCACCATGAATTTTTTTATTTTTTATATATTTTAAATACTATAATTCGTCAATTTTTTTTTTTACCGATAATCTTATACTATCTTTTTTACCCACTCCACCCATAAATTTTTATTGACTCGAATTTATGACTTTGAGACACGAGCAATTCGTAATTCATTAGTTGAAAAACTAATGCTGCTAAGTACTAACTCATCCATTTGTCACTTATGAATTGTTTTATTTTTTGCTTCTAATCTCTATGCTTAGTTCGCCAGTTATCCTGGGTCTGCTCCTTTCTCTAATGGGCTTTTGGCCCAAAAGGTATCTAAATTGAAAGCAATTTTCTGTAATTTGTGCCTAACTGCGAATCGAATACTGATTTCTTCTAGCATCGTTTTTTTTCAATCATTACTAACAGCCACAAAGGAATATACACAATTTAGCAAATGGCACCCAATCACAGCCTATCAGTCCCAGTCACTGGCTTATTGGGTTATATTCTTCTTTGTTGTTGTCACAGTCGCTTCCTACAAAATATTAATTTTATTCGAGTACCATCACATCATAAAAATAAATAAATTTTCTGATATATTTTTCTCAATTCCTTCGAACCTAAAACCTTAATTAAAAGGCAAATAAGTCCATTACCATGAACACCTGATTTTTTTGCTTTACATTGAAGAAGTGATGCAGCAGTGCTTCTTGACGTCTACCCATTTTTTGGGTTTAAGCCTTAGAATCACCTTACGATGGCTTTCAGCCCAAGTCCAAAATCCAGAAAGGCCCAACAAAACTAACTGATGAGGCTACACGTCGTTCCCTTCAACGACCATTGAAAAATCGTACATCAGTATATGCGCCTGTCAACATTTTTTTATGCATTTTCTCAGTTGGCGGCAGTGTCTGATGTGAGAGCACACAAAATTTCCATTCTTGCTTTTAGATTCTTTTTTTTAGGGAATAACTTTTTGATTCTTTTTCTTTCCCATTACTAGTATTTTTTATATAGTAAACTATCCAACTGTACAGATCGAGACACTACCATCGGATTGAACTGAATTGTACAATAAATACATCAAATTTCTTCGATCGATATGTTAAAAGATAAGCAAATTATAATTTTGAATATTCTTTTCTTTTTTGTTCATCGTCTAATTATTAGACGAATATTACTCTCAATAAATAAAATGAACCAATATGAGCATTAAAATAGAAGAGACAAATACATAATTAGAGGCAACTTATTATATGAAAAAAATCAATAAATGAATAGTGCCCAATCTCCTATAATATAATTTGTTAAAAAAGATTTTTTTTTTTTACAGACGGAAATAAGATTCAAAATAAGACAATTAATAAGTTACATACCATTGACCCAAATCGCCCACGATACATGCAAATAATTTACTAACAAAACATTTCTGAGAGAATATGAGTTAACATAATTTAAATTTCATCTAAAATTAATTCAACCAATCATATAAATACGCGAATAATACACCTATTATATTTAGCAATATTTTCACCAATTAAGCTAGCAAATGAGCAATTTATCATTTTGCTAAGGAAAAAAGGAACAAAATAATCAAATAAATATGTAAAAAAGAGAAAATAATACATATAAAAACGAGAGTAAAGCAAGAGAAACCATAGAAATCAAGCAGTTGCCTTGTACGACCGGAGACGAGACTAGTCTTGTCTCAGTCTCGGTCACCAAAACAGCCAAAACAGCCACACCATACCACTTCCCTAGGTCCTAACGCACCCTATTATTCCCCATTTTTCCTTTTTGTTTTAATCGTAACATTTATTTTCAATTCTCTCTCTCTCTCTCTCTCTCTCTCTCTCGCACTCGGCCTTTTCTCTCTCTCTCGACATTTTTCGGAAAAGCAGCCTTTACTAGTACTAATCCTTTAGCTAGCACCTCCTCCTCTTATTAGCTGTACAAAAAACCTCTCCCAATTTACTGTAACTTTAAATAAAAATAATAAATTAATAATTCTAATAATCATCTCCTCCATAACATGATCCTTCCTCCTTCCTCTCTCTTCCACCATCAGCCAATCCACGACTGAGACAGAGAGGAGGAGGAGCAGCAGCAGCAGAAGAGCACTGGATCTCTTCTTGCAATCGCAGTAACCAGCAGCTCTCATCCCAGGTCAGCTCCTCCAGCTATTCTTATCGTTTTGGTCTGGAAGTAGCGGTGGTGAACTTCACTTTGTCCTGTTAGTTTTGATCCCTCAGATCCGTCCTCCTCCGTACTTGAATTGTGCTGTTTATTGTGTCGTTTCATTTCCACGGTTAAAGGAAAGAGGGTTGTGTGATTTAGTATTTCCCATTTTTTTGAGGTTTATTTTAAGTGTTTGCGTGATATGTAGGCAGTAGTGGACTATGGCGAATCGAGTGAAGGAGGATGAGAAGCATGAGCGGATAATCCGGGGATTGCTGAAGCTTCCGGAGAATCGGAGGTGCATCAATTGCAATAGCTTGGTATGTTTTGAATTGCCTCTCTTCTTCTTTTTCTGTTAATGATCGTTAAGTTTTTAATGCGAATAATTGGAGTATCTTCTAGGAATTGTTTTGATGCTTAATTGATACACGTGTTAGTTGTTAGCAAGTTATTCGTAAATTTGTTATTGTCAATTGGTGGAAGTTAAGGTGCCAAAATGGTTTTAGACTTTTAGTTATTTGGAGAAACATTTGAAGTAGAAGGAGAAGCAGTGCCTATAAAAAAGGAGACGTATGTGGCAGTTTGATTAAATACGAGTAGCCGACTTGAATCCTTGACCTCTGAAGATATCCCCTGACCCCTCAGTTTTGGACTAACCCCAATGCCCTTGCTTACTAGGCTTGAAGAAGCTGTAAGAAGTCAACAAAACAAGTTCTAACTGTTTTTTGTATGTTTTGCAATGTGGACTTGACTGTCATACCTATACAAAAGAGAAAAAGAATAATCCCTAATTTTTTACCGCTTCTTAATTGAGGTACTGCTTGGAATATTTACCCAACCAATGTTTGCAGCAAATCAACTATTAATGAGATGGATATCGGATTAAATGATTCCTTCCATGTATATATGCAAAAAGGATAAAATGTTTAATTAGAATGTATCTTCGATAATTTGTTATTGATTTAGATATTTCTTGGAAAGGATATCAATGATGTCTATTTCTATTTCTATATCTATTGTATTCTTTATTTTGTATTTATGGGAAAGAAAGAAGAGTGATTGCTGTTTGCTCCAGGTTCTTGTGATAGAGAAGATGATAATTTTGATAGCAGAAAGGATTTCTTAATGCTCCATAATAGTCTGTTTCTGGAAACTCATTATATTAACCCTGGAACTCTAGAGATCCCATCAGTGACACAAATTTGGTCAAATAAGTCCCAATCTTCAGCAGTTAGGATGAATAGATATCTTAGCAAGACAATCCTATTTGACGGTTTTGAGAAAGCTAATTCTATATTTATTTTGAATTAAACCTATTAAAGCCAATGTAAGGTACTCTTTTACAGTTTTAGTCCTCATAATTGGATTTTGAAGGCTTGTAGACAGGTATATGTTTTCTCAATCATGGTTTTATTTATGGGGTGGATTGGTTATGATGCATGGCAATACACTATCGTATGTTAACTTCAAGCAACATTGTGTAGTTGTTTGTTGCTCATGGTTACTTTAATAATAACATGTTAGACGGTTTAGTTATGTGTTACCATTCTTCCTTCTGGAGGAAGCTGGTATCTGGTCTGTGTTAAAAGAACTAACGTATTTTCAGCTGAGCAGGGGCCACAGTATGTATGCACTAACTTCTGGACGTTTGTTTGCACAACCTGTAGTGGAATACAGTAAGTACAAATATATTTCGTTACGCAATACCATTCAATTACATTTTGGCATCCTGTTTTCCCTGCCTTTGGTTGCTATGCGGGTTTTTTAATGTGTTTCTAGATAAGGTTCTTCATATAGAGGGGAAGTGACAAACTAATTGACTTAACATTTGACTTGTAGTCGGGAGTTTACACATCGAGTCAAATCTGTATCAATGGCTAAATTTACTTCACAGGAGGTGACGGCTCTTCAGGAAGGAGGAAATCAGGTACAAGCGTGTTCCCCTCTTCCTCAGTTATCTTCTTAGTTTTATCTCTGTGGTCTTTGACTCATTTCTGCTGCACAGCGTGCCAGGGACATCTATTTTAAAGAATGGGATCCACAGCGCCAGTCTGCCCCTGACAGCAGGTTGTTACTCATTTGAGTTTTTGTTTCATTATGTGTCTTAATAGCAATTTCAGTTCTGATTCAGTTTTTACTGCCAGCAATGTTGAGAGGCTACGAGACTTAATTAAACATGTTTTTGTGGATAGAAGATATACCGGTGAGAGGAACTTAGGCAAGCCTCCTAGTGTGAAGGTGGTAACATGGAGTTCAATATTTCTAGAAATGCACTTAATATTCTTCATCTATATAGATGAATTTGTTTTTTACTCCTTAACTATGTATTATGTAGGGTGACAAAGAAGACCTCTACGAGAATAGGAGAACCGATTCATATCAAGGAGGATCTCGAAGTCCACCATATAGTGAAAGATCTAGTCCTGGTGGAAGAAGTCCTGGATATGAACAAGAGAGCCGGCAGTATAATAACCGCACAAGTCCTGCTCGCCCTGAGATTATCAATGACTGGCGCCGGGAGGATAGATTTGGAAATGGGAGAAAAGTTGAAGACCGTAGGATATCTGATGGAGATTCTAAGAGGTCACCTGAGCGACCAAAAGAGAAGGACGGTTTCAGTCCCCCTATTGTTCGACCTGTTAGAGAGATATTGGGAGATAATATAGTGCCTCTCCGTATTGCTGAACCACCAAAAGCCAATGCTGCAAGGTCTGCTGATGGCTTTGCACAGACACAGGTAAACCTCTGTTCCACAAAGAACTTTTTAAGTAACCTCATAGACTCTTACTCTTTGACCTAGTTCAACTCATTAGCTATATATCAAACCCGACCTTCACTTGGGTGCCTAGACACATTCCTGAAGATAGTGTATTTTTGTTTTTCAATTGTTGAACGCTACATCCTACAAATCCATTTCGTCAGGTGCTAGGATATTGCTTGTACTTTTTGTTGGTAATTCTTTTTCTCTCATGCTGCAATTTTGTAAATACTGAACTTAATGTGAGTTAGAAAAAGGAAGTATCACTGGTTGTAGTTCAAGGTAATACACCTTTTGTATCCAAGATTCCTTACATTGCGTCTTTTGACATCTTCTTTTAATGAAGATATTGTAATTGTTGAATGGAGATACACTTTAGATCTTGAGGCATGAAAAAAGTTGAAATGCTAATAATAAATGTGGAGAGAGCCATGACATCTTTTTATTTCATTGCAGTGTATATTTTCCTTGTAGTTCATTATTTTTAAACTGTTTTATTTAATGTCCCTTTATGAATTTTTTTCTGGTTTCTGTGATTGCAAGCGCCTCTTAGATTTCAACCTTTGACAAACACAAAGTATCATACTACTGGCTCTGTACCCATGGATCATTTTTATTACATGTTTATGGACCAGGACCATTTCTGGAAATTTGTGGCCGTAATCGTATTTTAGTTGCATTTCAGTTTGTTACTCTTCTATGCGAGTCACTTTGACCATAGTTTGAGAATTTTAAATAAATGACTGACCTATGATCTGCTGGTTGTGTTCCAGCTTCGTCTTTGGTTTGACTAAAACAAATTTACTTGAGCATAAAAAAAAGTTTGTTTTTGATTCATCATCTACTCTTCAAGTATTTATTTATGACCACTCCGTGTCTCCATTCCCTTCCTTCTGTCTTTCACTCACAAAATTGATTGTTTCAGTCTTTGTATCATTTCAGTTTCAAGTGTCACAGTTGGTCATTGGGAAATTGGTTTAAGTTTGCTGGACGGGAAAAGGGAAAAAAACTTACATTATTTTGTATTTAATTACAGAGAACTGCATCTTCCAGTAGCTTGGGCTCCACAGGTGGGAATCCAGTAGAAGTTAAGGTGGAGAATACTATGAGCTTAATTGATTTTGATGCCGATCCTGAGCCTCCTGTTGCTGCAGCAGTAGCACAATCTCAGCCGGCAGCTGCACCCCAACAGCCAACAAGTGATAACAATAATTGGGCTTCTTTTGATTTTTCTCCTGAGATTAAAGCATCTCAAGCTCCTCAAAACACAAACCCACTGGATTCTGTTCTGTCGCAATTATCAGTTCCACCATCTGGTTCTGGTGGTGCTTCATTTCCTGCACCTCTCTCTGCTGCAGATGTAACAGCTATTCACCATCCTGGTGTCTCTGCTGCTGCCCCTGGAGTTGCACCTGGAATATTTGTCAATGGTGGAGATTCCTTTGGCAAAGCGGCAGAAGTAGGGCAATGGCCTAACATGCAACATCAGCAACCATCTTTATTCACTGGTTCTAGTGGTCCTACTCAACAATTCACAACTCAGTTTCATGGAGCTTCAGGCAATCAGGTTTGCCTGCTGGCATAGTTTTCCTTATTGTTATAATTATTCTATTTTATTACAGTGCTGAAATCACGTTATAATTTTTTACCTTACGCTTCTTCGTTTGCTTTTTTGATAGCCTTGGCATGCAAATGTACAATCTGTGAGAGCACCTCAAGTTCTCTCGCAACCTACTGTACCATCATCAACTACTACTAGTGCATCTCAACCTTCAGCTGTGGAAGTCAACTTGAGTGGAAGAAGAGAACTGCCAGCTGTAATGCTGTTTACTTGTTTTATTTGTTTTAATTTTTTTGAGGTTTATCTAGCTGGCAGATATGTGGATTTTATGTCTGAATTATTTGTCTTGATCTGATTCCTGAAATATCTGCAGGATCTGTTCGCTGCAACATATTCCCCTTACCCTGGACAAATGGGGTGGCAAACTGGTCCACACCATGGTATGGGGTTCGCCATGCAGTATAATAATGTTGCCATGGTATGATCACTAACCCAAACATAAAATCAGCGTGCATTTGCTGTTTTATTAATTTGTGAATGTTCTATGCAATTACAAATACGGTCCTTTTGTTTATTGCAGCCCATGCAATCTTTTCATCAGCCATCAAAGTCCGCAAACCCATTTGATCTCAGTGAACCAGTTCAGCCCCAATCTGTATGTCATTTACTTTGTGGCATTTTCTATTCATTGGAGTAGATGATTTGGTTTTGTAAGATTGAATGTTTCTGCCATAGAGTTATGAGGAAGTAGAGAAAAATCTTGGCGCCAAATACATTTTTGCAATGGCATGTTTAATACTAATATTTTAAATTGGACCTGTTCACTACTGATTTGACTTAACCTTCTGGAAGGGGCAATGTGAACATGCGATGCAATAGGGAGCTTGAAAATTTGACTCGGGTGTATGTAGTGAGTCAAATATAGCCATTTATGTAGAACAAGCACCTTGAGGAGTTGTCAGTATGGCATCTAGTTTGGGTATAATGTATGGATTTCAAGCATGCTGGGTTATTTTGTTTTTAAACATCCATGATATGCTTTCCTTCTTGCAGTTTCCTTCCATGGTATCGTTGCAAGCTAGTCTACCGAACATGCCACCTTCTTCAGGCTTACAGCGGACTTCCAGCCTTGGGGCACCATCACATGCGTGGATGCCTGCCCAGTCACCACCTTATCCATCAGGTTTGCCTTCTCAAGCACCGGCTTATGCATCAGCAATGGCTCAAGGTATCCCTAAAACATTTTTTTTCATTTCCCTCTTCTACACTGATTTTGTTCCTATCAGGTGCTGAAATCTATTTTGAAATTCCCAGGGCCGTTTATGTTTCAACAAGTACCTGGTAGCTTGCCACCTTCTGGGTAAATTAACCGTCCTATTGTACTGTGTGCTTGAATGTTACTTGCGAATATTGCTCCCCATCCTTCGAATAAATGAAGCGTTTTCTATAAAATCATTAGTTAGAACTTTGTACACCACTTATGTTGTTTACGATGTTGTTCTTGAACTCAAACATCCCACTTAGATTTTTTTCTTCATAATTATTTACAGGCATCAGGTAGTCGGTAATTATGGCAGCGAGAGGCCTGTTTTTGGTGGCATAAACATGGATCAACAGATGCCCGGTAGGTTCTCAGCTCCACCGACCCCCCAGCCTTACTCTTCTGTTGGAGGGGGGAACCCTTTTGGATGAAAGGAAAACAAGAAGCTTCTGTGATTCAATTTTAGGAGAAGCATCAACTCAGTGCTGCCTGGCCAGTTATTTTGGTGTTTTCGAACAAAATCAAGGGAGTTGAGGATCAACTGACGCGGTTAGCCATCAGAAAGTAGTCGAGAGAGCACCAACATAAAGTCTGTCCCTACTTTGGGATTTAGGTTTGGTTTTCAACGTTCCATGGATTCTATTAATATTTGTATTTCTCCATCGGGTGTTGTTTATCCACCGATGGAAGTTGTATCATTTTTTGTCTCTCTTTTTTTCCTTCCCTTCTCCTCTCCTGTGTATGATTTTTGTAATCTCTTAATTATTGTGGTGAGCTTTTCGAGTCTGTGGAAAATGTAACAGTTATTACAGTTGAGTATAGTTGGTATGCAAAATGTTGTTGATTGTTGAGATGATTTTTCTCAGATTATTTAGCATGATTCTTTTCAAGAGTGTAATTGTAATTTGGTTTATTAGTTGGTTGACTGCCAACAAAAAAAACGAAAACTAGAAGCATTCCATTAGGTGTGAATGTTTCTAGGCTGAAAAAGTCAGGATCCACACATTCATACATGTTGTTCAAAGATATCATCTACTCAATGAAAACTGGCTGGCTCTGTTCTCTATTCAGTCACCAAACCCACCATATATATATAGTCTGCTGTCTAAATTTTACGATGCCAAAATAAATTGATACTACTATTGTACTACCACAAAAGAAAATAAAAGGAAAACTAAAACTAGAAGAATGCCAATCAATTGGTAGGTTTTAGGACTGGGAAGTCAGAATCTAAACAGTCTTTCATCTTTTTCAAGATATCATCTTCGAAAAAGTATTCATTTCTTTGGCAGTCTTCATCTTCTGATACTGTTATCTTGACGTTCTTGATGCAGTGCTCCCAACACGAGACCGGAATGGATTTCCTACAACAAGGAGAGAAATCCTTCCTATATGTGAAACATAAACAAATGGAAGTATTGTTAGTGAAAGTGAAGATGATAAGTCTGTCATAGGCAAAAGGGACCAAGTTTGGGAATCGTAAAACAGTATAAGCAATACCTTAAGCGATAACTTTGATTTGTAGTCGAAGGTTATTGATAGATTCTCCTGATGAGGAGACATCCAGAGCATGGAATCAACAACTTCAGAAACTTGAATATTTCTCCTGACCGAAATAAACGTAACATTAAATTCCTTCAAATTATGCAGTGGAGGAGACATATTTTTCCTCACTTCTTTGAGAACAACACAGTGCTTCACAGGAAAAAAAGCAAACACAATGCAAATTAGAAAAAAAATGAATAATAATTAAGAGTTTTGTATAACTGGAAAACAGTAAAGTTAATTCATGTTAAACAACAAAGCTTGACATATACCTTCTCCGTAAAAAGCTTCAAATTGAATACTGTGGAGAAATTGCAGAATGTCACCAGTAGATGGATAAGTTCCCTGAGCCGGTCAGCTCCATCTTTTGGCCTGGAAAGACGAAGCATTGTAAGTTCTGACAGGGCCAAGGGTCTGCTGGAAGAAAATGGACTGTAGCCATCATAATGGAGTGTATGTAAAATTGGTGCACTAATCTCCACTCTACTCAAATTCGCGCAACTGCGTCTGTACAACCTTTTAAGAGTATGACTTAAAATCTTGGCATTTTTCAGCATTTGACAATCTGACAGAGTCAGTTCCTCCAGGGAAAGAAGATGGAAGATTTCAGTAAGTAACAATTCATTCGTCACATTGTGATAGAGTTCTAGAGTTCTCAATTTTTTGCAGCAGGTGGGCAAATAGATATCACTGCCAGAATAACAAAGTATATGTAAATTCGGTGTCCTGATCTCCACGAGACTCAAAACCTGGTTGTCACGTATGTACAATGTTGGCATTTTTCAGCCTGTCATAACCTGACAGACTCAATTCCAATTCCTCAAGGAAATGATGCTGGGGGATTTGAGTAAGTAACCATTCCTCCGTCACGTTACAGATTCTATCGAGGATTAAAGTTCTCAAATGTTTGCAGCAGCAGGCGGCTAAATTGATGTCCTGACCAGGCACACGTATTTCCGTAAGAGATAAGGTATGAAGAAGATTTGAAGATCCAAGCTCAATCCGCTCTAGATCTTTATTGCTCACCTCGAGAACCATCAGCTTATGAAGATTGGACATACTTAAGGTTTTGAAACCTTAAGTAAGAAGAAAGACACAGGTATTCAAGTAGAAGACATCCTGCAACCAGATTCCATATCGATTCATCATCTGCATAAACATCTCTAAGTTTCAGCCTTTTCAAGAAAGATAAGTTTACTATACTGTTGGGTATCTCAAATATACAGCAAGCAAGCTCCAGCTCTGCTAAACATGTCGCGCCTAGAACAAATCCTGGCACGAGATATCGTCCGGCCCTATGGTATTTGAAATCAAGAATCACGCTTCGGGCGTTGCTTTGGATGGCATAGTGAAAGCATCGATCAATTTGGGATCTGAATTCAGGATCAAGTCAACTATCTGAATCTTAAACTCTTGTATGCTGACCTTTTTATTATGGCTTAGTCGACGTAACAATGTTTGTTCGGCGAAATCAGTCACTTGTTTTCCCTTCCTTTGAAATTCTTCTCTAAATCTCAAAATCGGGAGAGTGATCGACACGCGCAGCCATGTTTTGGAGAGCACACGAACCTGAAAAATCTCTTTACAAGAGAGGAAAGACAGGCTATGGTGCATCAAAGGCTCGGGCAATTCCGATATGCGATCCACTGAATTATCATGCAGCTCGTTACCTCTCTCGCTCATCATCACAACCCTTAGTTTTGTTAAACTCTTTGATCTGTATGACGGCTAATCCTCATGTGAGCTGAATATAATTAGCTGCAAACAAAATAGTTGGAGACTTTTTTATAAATCCCAAAACAGTGTGATGATGAAACCCTAAAACCTGTTTCATTATAAAATCACATTCCTTGTTAATTACCCGTTAAATATATCTTGAGAAGGCAAGATCGTAATGTATACCCTTTTTTTCTTTTTTTATTAAGACAGTTAAATGTTTCATCAACATTAAATTGTGTTTTCCTTTAGTAGATGATGCTATGCTGTGGATTCTTAAATTGTGTTTTCCTTTAGTAGCTAGAGTTATGAACAAATGAAGCAAGTTCTAGAATTGAATCTAAACAGTACCTGAAAATACAATTGAGATGTGGAATCGAAGGTCATAGATAGATTCTTCGGATGAGGAGTGATCCAGAGCATAGCATTTACAACTTCATAAATTTGATGTCCTCTTCCAGAGTGAAATGCAACATTAAATTCATTGACATTATACAATGGAGCAGACAGGGCTTCCCTCACTTCACGGGGAAGAACAAAATGCTTCACAGAAAAATCAAATACAGCGCGAAATAGTTAGAGTTGTATAAACTGCAAAAACACAATGCTGATGTAGAAAAACACAAAGTTTGACATTTACCTTATCGGTGCCAAAGCGCAACTTGAACACTGTAGAGTAGGAGTTAACGAAAAGTATGTAAATTTGGTGTACTAATCTCCACTCCAGTCAAATTCGTGTTCTCGATGATGCGCAATGTTTTAAGAGTATGACTTAAAATCTTGGCATTTTTCAGCGTGTAAAATTTGGACAGTTCCAATTCCTCGAGGAAAAGAAGCTGCGGGATTTGATCACCTAACCATTTTTCAGTCAGATCACTGATTCTGACGAGAATTAAAGTTCTCAAATTTTTGCAGCAGCAGCAGCTACGCATGTCAATACGTATTGCTCTAAGATATAAGCCATGAAGAAGATTTGAAGATCCAAACTCAATCCGCTCTAGATCTTCCATGACAATAACTTCGAGGTCCATCAGTTTAGCAGAACCAACCACACTTTAATGTTTTGAAACCACGACACATAAAGAGATGCAGGTACTCAAGTCGAGGACACCCAGCAACCAGATTCTGAATCATTACATCATCTGCATAAACTTCAAAAAGTTCCAGGTTTTTCAAGAAAGATACGTTTATTTTCCTGTCTTGTGGCATCTGTAATGTACAGTGATCAAGTACTAACTCGGCTAAACTTGTGGCGCCTAGAACAAATCCTGGCACAACATAATATTCTAAGGTAAGAGACAAGATTCTCACATTGCTTTGGATGGCGTAGCCGAGGCATCTATCAATTTGGAGATCCATATCACTATCAGAGAAACTCATATGAATCCAGCATTCTTGGATGCTGATGTTACAGCTCAGTAGTTTGTTCCACGAAATCGATCATCTGCTCTCCGCTATGTTCTTCTTCAGTAAATCGCAAAACCGGGAGAGTGTTCCAGGCATGAAGCCATGTCTTGGAGACTGCCCGAGCCTGAAGATGATGTTGTTGCTCGGAGAGGAAAGACAAGATGCGTTGCAACAACGCCTCCGGCAATTCGGAGATGCGATCCTCGGAATTTTCCCTCTGCTCCTCACGATCTGTCACGCTCATCACCCTTCCTTTGTTTGCCATATGATCATCCATCGCAGTCTCTTTGCCTTCGACGATATGTGAAACTCAAAAATCCTAATTTTAATCTATGATTTTGAGAATTCAGACTTGAGCTGCCTCTCACGGAATCCTGACACTTATAAGAAGTTAAACCGGTGTCTCCAACCGACTCAATTTACAACTCTAAAATTCTAAAGCTAAACCGGTTCTTGTTAATTTCTAAAAAAAGATAATTAGCTGCAGCTATAAAGCTATTGTAAAAAAGATAAAGCTATTTATTAAAATAAAAACCACTTAATTAGCTAAGTAATTATTAAAAGAAAAACCAATTAACCTTGGATGTGGGCTCGAACCATAATATAATATTAGTCTAAAGAGTGGAGAAAACCATACCCTTATAGAATCCGACAATGCTCAAACCATAATATTAGTCTCCTTATCCACACGATGGAGGAGACAGAGCTTCTCTTGCGAAAATCCCAATTGAATACAGTAGATGAGGAGTTGTTGAATGTCACCATTGAATGGATCATTTCTCTGAACCAATAAGCTACAGCGCCTTTTGCAACATTGTCGATCTCTCGGAACGAAATGCAATGACGCTGCCAGAATAACGAAGTGTATGTAAGTTTGGTGTACTAATCTCCACTTGGCTCAAATTCGGGCTGCTGTCTATGAGCAATCTTTTAAGAGTATCACTTAAAACCTTGACATTTTTTAACATCTTACAAGCTGACAGAGTCAATTCCTCGAAGAAAAGAAGCCGAGAGATTTGATCACTTAACCATTCATCCGTGATAGCGTATATTTATGTATGATTTTCCCTCTCTTATTCTATTGATTTAGAGCATGATTCTGCTAATATGTTTTCATCACTATTGTAGATCTAGGCCTAAAAAGGGAGTTTATGCTAAAACATACGTTTTAAGGGCATTTTGTGTGAATTCAAGCTTCAAGACCAAAGTCGAGGTCCCGACGCTGAGATAGCCTTCAAGGCCCCGACGAGGATTCTCTATTCGAGACCCCCCGAAGGGAGAAGAACGA
>NBIL01144307.1:0-17848 GCA_002752925.1 Viola pubescens var. scabriuscula
CGAAAAAAACTGAAAGAACACCCATGTAGATAGAAGAAAAATAATAGTAATAATAGTACAATTATACACACGTTCCTCATTCTTGTATTGGTATCGTGGGATGGTTTTGAATGAGATTGAAGGCAGAGCTAGCAGTAGCTAGAATGGAGAGTTCCAAATCTGAGCATTTTTTACCTTAGAAACACTCTCCAGTACTTCAAAAGGAAGAATGTCTCCAATAACAACCACCATCTTGTTTTCCAGGTCTACTTTATAAGATGTCACTCCTATTTTGTAAAATCATAAAGATAATTACAATTAGTTTGAAAACAGTTAACGAGAAAAAGGTTAAGATTTCCAGAAAGGGCATTGAAGACACCCAAGGAAGAAAAAAAGAATTAAGGTTCTTGCAACTTACCATCTAATCTTGAAACATGTTTCTCAACTTTTCTTGCACACCCATTGCAGTGCATGGAAACCCTTAGCACTACTATCTATTAACAGAAAAGATTACTGGATTAATCATCATCACCCGAACAACAAGAAATCTGCAGAAAGTTTAAGTATTATAATAATATTAATTACCTTGGGCTTTAATTGAAAGGCTAAGGTTTGTTTCTCAGCAACAACATCTTTCAATTTCAGCACTTGACCACTTTTCTCATCACTTGCTACTAGTGGTTCTTGCTCAAACTCATCTTCATCGAATTCCAATGAATTTGTGCAGAAACATGAGTTTGTCCCTGGAGACAGACAAAGACAATCCAATACCTTACCAAAACTCAACTTACCCATTTTCTTGATCTTTACTTTCTTCAAGAAAGAAAAAAGAAGAAACAATCTTGAAAGAATTAGAAAAAATCTAACACACCCTCCTCCTCCTCACTTTTAGGCTACACTATCACCATATGATCTACTATTGATATAATATAATGTTCAACACTTGATTTTTCATTAAATATATCAAAAAGAAGCTAAAAGGGTAAAACAAAATATTGGGAAACCAAAAAGGATGAGTAGAAACCCACTGAAACAGCAAGTTATGGAGAAGAAAAAGACATCAAAAACATTTGTTTTTGTTTTGTTTTGTATAGAATCTATAGATCAATGTTGACCAAAATGAACAAAAGAGAGGTGCTTAATAAGCCAAGAAAGGCATTGTATCGTCTGATAAAACTACAAAAGATGGTTTTCTACCTTAAATTCTATGAAAGTAGGGATTAAGTAAATTTGGTGTCAGGCTAGTGTAGGCTAAAAGAAAAGGGATAGATAGATTTCATGTGACAATTTTGCTAAAGAAAGGCAAGATGTAGGAGAAAAGCCAAGGGAGGGAAGGCAATTTCATGTGTTTCAAAGAGGTTTAAAGGAGGAGCATAGCTCACAAGAATGGATGGAGAGGAACATGTGATGATTGGTGTAAAAGAAAGAAAACTTATAGGTGTGTATGTGGATAAGTTAGCATCTTTGTTATGCATGCCACACTTCTTAATTAACCATAGATTATACTATGAATATTCTTGATTAATTACACCACTAACTTAATTAGAGACAAAGTTATAGATGGAATCTCCATTAATATAATACTAATGAGTTAAGTTCACTCTAATTTTGTATACCATTTTAGTTTGTTACATCAGGTTGGTTTAGAAAACGAGAAAACGAAGGAGTGTATATGTAACTAGAAGGAGTGTATATATAACTAAAGTTTTTATCTTTAAAGAGAATTTTGGAGTTTTCGTAACTTCTAGAAGAATAACTTTTTAAATTTATAAATTTATAACGACTCTATCTTAAAACACTCATTTTTTACACTGTGTTTACTCATTAGAGTTATACGAAATCTGAACTGATTTTGAGTTTCAACAATAGTCAAAAATAATCTTCCAAATTAAAAACATCTAACACTAGATTTAATCAAAGATTTCTCCCATAATCCTGTGCACATGTGAGATACATTATACTTCTCTCCTTTTAGGTGAAGAGTAGTTCAAAAACACTATGAGATTTGAAGGTGTGAATTGACCTCCTTGTCTTGTTGCCGCAATATTATTAGTCGAAATGGGACACATGGCTGTGAATCATTGGTGCCCATTATCTCAGAATTAATTCAGAATATTATTGAATTATTGGATATATTTTTTCTTTTTTAGGATAATTATTGGATGAATGACATCTTTTTAATGGTTTGATTAAGAGGTCTAGTCTCTACAGGTTGGTCCATGTGCTTTCATTTTTGCTTAGAAGTTAGGAGGAAGCAGACGAAATGTTGGAGAAAAAGACTAATTAGTTACTCAATTAATTATTATTTTTATCGACACATTACTTTTTTTTTGAAGGAAGATTGATTACTAAAAATCAGCAAGAACAAAAGGCGCTATCGCCTCGGGGCATTCCCCTACCCATACATTTCCTAAACCGGAAATCAAAACAACCTGTCCTAGCTCGTGAGCTGAGACATTTGAAGACCTACTAGTGTGTCGGAACTGACAATTGGTAAAGGAGGCCGCTATTCTAGAAATCTCCTCCAGAACCATCCCCGTATAATTTAAAGGAGGATCCCCAGTTGTCCAAGCTAATATATTACTTAATATTCAAGTTTTTTGTCAGACCCGATTTTTATCTAATTATTTAATTAATTAGTGAAGTAAGGTTTTGAGCACGTGTCAGTCACATGACCTTGTTGCTGTCCAACAAGAAAAGCATAGAAAAAGATCATGGCTACAAGACTCAAGAATTTAATGCATGTGGATGCAAATGTACCCGATTAAGAACGTAGAAACAAACACCCAGCGAAAATTAAGAGGAGGATGTTCCCGTTTTCAGTTACAAGGCTGGTACAGCCCCTCTCAACTTACGCTGGATGCCCAACTGTACAGCATTCCTTCTTTCTTTTCTAAGCCACACGTATTTCCCGGATAACTAGGTCGACATTAATCTCATCCTCATCGAGTTAGCGTGATACGAAAATAAATTACTCAGCAACTTAACGAATGAAAGTGTGAAATCAACTACCATAACAATTCCAGAGTGATTTTCTCCGTTCTCCAAATTCAAAGATACAACCTGAATTAATGGTAAAAAGATCACTTACGATTCAACCACTACCAATTTCAGTTTGCAAACCGTAACGACTCAGTGTTAGTCTGTACTGCAATGAACATAATAATCTATCGTATGTTTCCATTATCTTGTTCAGGGTGCACAGGGATTATTATTGTTATTTTTTAAAGACAATTGTCAAAGTTAAATTTTTAAAAATATTTACTGAAAAATCACAGACTCTGGAACTTGAAAAATAATTGATTGACGGGGATAAAAATCATAAGATCATTGACCATTATTTAGGTAGTGACACAGACAGAGGGATGTTCTTTCAACAAAAAAAGTGATGGAAGGATGCAAAATGCATTGTTAAAGGGCAAAAAGACAAAGTTGGCAACTTTAAGTCCCAAACTTTTCCAGGATCTACATTCTACAGCTAATTATTGGATATCATGTGTCTATTGTTTTGTTCTTACATATGTCATGAAACACTTCAGTGCACAATGAAAAACCTCTCCTACTGATTCCAGTTAAAATAACCAATAAAAATATATCACGTATACAAAGATTATAAAATTGACAGAAATTTAAGTGTATATGTAGCAAATTAATTTAAAAAACGAGTACATTTTCTGCTCTTTTTTTCCCAAAAAAATAAACAAAAATTTAGAAAGATAAACGATACCTAACGGATCCTGAATAAATACTTATTTTCGAAATTTATAAACAGCATTTGTGTTGCCCTTTACATGGTTGGAAGAGTTCAATAGCCCAAAGCATACTGAAAGAGTGCAAGAGCACTAGCTAGCTAAGCACTAAGCACCGACTAATGTGTCATCATGCAAACTATATAATATTTTTCATGGGATCATATGATATGATGCATATTTTCAACAAACGATCAAATTTTCTAAGTAGTTGTTTGAACTAATATTCTTTGCTGATTGCCAAATAGAGGCAGACTTCCTTTATCTTTAAATTTGTAATTGACAGCCCCACCACACATGCACATGGAAGCATAGTCTACACTTATTATAAACCCATTTATCGCTGCGAATCCGTCACTCATTATGACAATTGATAAAAACCAGTTACACTTACACAAACCAAAATGGATAATTTTGTGGATGCACATCTCAACCACCATGAATTTTTTTATTTTTTATATATTTTAAATACTATAATTCGTCAATTTTTTTTTTTACCGATAATCTTATACTATCTTTTTTACCCACTCCACCCATAAATTTTTATTGACTCGAATTTATGACTTTGAGACACGAGCAATTCGTAATTCATTAGTTGAAAAACTAATGCTGCTAAGTACTAACTCATCCATTTGTCACTTATGAATTGTTTTATTTTTTGCTTCTAATCTCTATGCTTAGTTCGCCAGTTATCCTGGGTCTGCTCCTTTCTCTAATGGGCTTTTGGCCCAAAAGGTATCTAAATTGAAAGCAATTTTCTGTAATTTGTGCCTAACTGCGAATCGAATACTGATTTCTTCTAGCATCGTTTTTTTTCAATCATTACTAACAGCCACAAAGGAATATACACAATTTAGCAAATGGCACCCAATCACAGCCTATCAGTCCCAGTCACTGGCTTATTGGGTTATATTCTTCTTTGTTGTTGTCACAGTCGCTTCCTACAAAATATTAATTTTATTCGAGTACCATCACATCATAAAAATAAATAAATTTTCTGATATATTTTTCTCAATTCCTTCGAACCTAAAACCTTAATTAAAAGGCAAATAAGTCCATTACCATGAACACCTGATTTTTTTGCTTTACATTGAAGAAGTGATGCAGCAGTGCTTCTTGACGTCTACCCATTTTTTGGGTTTAAGCCTTAGAATCACCTTACGATGGCTTTCAGCCCAAGTCCAAAATCCAGAAAGGCCCAACAAAACTAACTGATGAGGCTACACGTCGTTCCCTTCAACGACCATTGAAAAATCGTACATCAGTATATGCGCCTGTCAACATTTTTTTATGCATTTTCTCAGTTGGCGGCAGTGTCTGATGTGAGAGCACACAAAATTTCCATTCTTGCTTTTAGATTCTTTTTTTTAGGGAATAACTTTTTGATTCTTTTTCTTTCCCATTACTAGTATTTTTTATATAGTAAACTATCCAACTGTACAGATCGAGACACTACCATCGGATTGAACTGAATTGTACAATAAATACATCAAATTTCTTCGATCGATATGTTAAAAGATAAGCAAATTATAATTTTGAATATTCTTTTCTTTTTTGTTCATCGTCTAATTATTAGACGAATATTACTCTCAATAAATAAAATGAACCAATATGAGCATTAAAATAGAAGAGACAAATACATAATTAGAGGCAACTTATTATATGAAAAAAATCAATAAATGAATAGTGCCCAATCTCCTATAATATAATTTGTTAAAAAAGATTTTTTTTTTTTACAGACGGAAATAAGATTCAAAATAAGACAATTAATAAGTTACATACCATTGACCCAAATCGCCCACGATACATGCAAATAATTTACTAACAAAACATTTCTGAGAGAATATGAGTTAACATAATTTAAATTTCATCTAAAATTAATTCAACCAATCATATAAATACGCGAATAATACACCTATTATATTTAGCAATATTTTCACCAATTAAGCTAGCAAATGAGCAATTTATCATTTTGCTAAGGAAAAAAGGAACAAAATAATCAAATAAATATGTAAAAAAGAGAAAATAATACATATAAAAACGAGAGTAAAGCAAGAGAAACCATAGAAATCAAGCAGTTGCCTTGTACGACCGGAGACGAGACTAGTCTTGTCTCAGTCTCGGTCACCAAAACAGCCAAAACAGCCACACCATACCACTTCCCTAGGTCCTAACGCACCCTATTATTCCCCATTTTTCCTTTTTGTTTTAATCGTAACATTTATTTTCAATTCTCTCTCTCTCTCTCTCTCTCTCTCTCTCGCACTCGGCCTTTTCTCTCTCTCTCGACATTTTTCGGAAAAGCAGCCTTTACTAGTACTAATCCTTTAGCTAGCACCTCCTCCTCTTATTAGCTGTACAAAAAACCTCTCCCAATTTACTGTAACTTTAAATAAAAATAATAAATTAATAATTCTAATAATCATCTCCTCCATAACATGATCCTTCCTCCTTCCTCTCTCTTCCACCATCAGCCAATCCACGACTGAGACAGAGAGGAGGAGGAGCAGCAGCAGCAGAAGAGCACTGGATCTCTTCTTGCAATCGCAGTAACCAGCAGCTCTCATCCCAGGTCAGCTCCTCCAGCTATTCTTATCGTTTTGGTCTGGAAGTAGCGGTGGTGAACTTCACTTTGTCCTGTTAGTTTTGATCCCTCAGATCCGTCCTCCTCCGTACTTGAATTGTGCTGTTTATTGTGTCGTTTCATTTCCACGGTTAAAGGAAAGAGGGTTGTGTGATTTAGTATTTCCCATTTTTTTGAGGTTTATTTTAAGTGTTTGCGTGATATGTAGGCAGTAGTGGACTATGGCGAATCGAGTGAAGGAGGATGAGAAGCATGAGCGGATAATCCGGGGATTGCTGAAGCTTCCGGAGAATCGGAGGTGCATCAATTGCAATAGCTTGGTATGTTTTGAATTGCCTCTCTTCTTCTTTTTCTGTTAATGATCGTTAAGTTTTTAATGCGAATAATTGGAGTATCTTCTAGGAATTGTTTTGATGCTTAATTGATACACGTGTTAGTTGTTAGCAAGTTATTCGTAAATTTGTTATTGTCAATTGGTGGAAGTTAAGGTGCCAAAATGGTTTTAGACTTTTAGTTATTTGGAGAAACATTTGAAGTAGAAGGAGAAGCAGTGCCTATAAAAAAGGAGACGTATGTGGCAGTTTGATTAAATACGAGTAGCCGACTTGAATCCTTGACCTCTGAAGATATCCCCTGACCCCTCAGTTTTGGACTAACCCCAATGCCCTTGCTTACTAGGCTTGAAGAAGCTGTAAGAAGTCAACAAAACAAGTTCTAACTGTTTTTTGTATGTTTTGCAATGTGGACTTGACTGTCATACCTATACAAAAGAGAAAAAGAATAATCCCTAATTTTTTACCGCTTCTTAATTGAGGTACTGCTTGGAATATTTACCCAACCAATGTTTGCAGCAAATCAACTATTAATGAGATGGATATCGGATTAAATGATTCCTTCCATGTATATATGCAAAAAGGATAAAATGTTTAATTAGAATGTATCTTCGATAATTTGTTATTGATTTAGATATTTCTTGGAAAGGATATCAATGATGTCTATTTCTATTTCTATATCTATTGTATTCTTTATTTTGTATTTATGGGAAAGAAAGAAGAGTGATTGCTGTTTGCTCCAGGTTCTTGTGATAGAGAAGATGATAATTTTGATAGCAGAAAGGATTTCTTAATGCTCCATAATAGTCTGTTTCTGGAAACTCATTATATTAACCCTGGAACTCTAGAGATCCCATCAGTGACACAAATTTGGTCAAATAAGTCCCAATCTTCAGCAGTTAGGATGAATAGATATCTTAGCAAGACAATCCTATTTGACGGTTTTGAGAAAGCTAATTCTATATTTATTTTGAATTAAACCTATTAAAGCCAATGTAAGGTACTCTTTTACAGTTTTAGTCCTCATAATTGGATTTTGAAGGCTTGTAGACAGGTATATGTTTTCTCAATCATGGTTTTATTTATGGGGTGGATTGGTTATGATGCATGGCAATACACTATCGTATGTTAACTTCAAGCAACATTGTGTAGTTGTTTGTTGCTCATGGTTACTTTAATAATAACATGTTAGACGGTTTAGTTATGTGTTACCATTCTTCCTTCTGGAGGAAGCTGGTATCTGGTCTGTGTTAAAAGAACTAACGTATTTTCAGCTGAGCAGGGGCCACAGTATGTATGCACTAACTTCTGGACGTTTGTTTGCACAACCTGTAGTGGAATACAGTAAGTACAAATATATTTCGTTACGCAATACCATTCAATTACATTTTGGCATCCTGTTTTCCCTGCCTTTGGTTGCTATGCGGGTTTTTTAATGTGTTTCTAGATAAGGTTCTTCATATAGAGGGGAAGTGACAAACTAATTGACTTAACATTTGACTTGTAGTCGGGAGTTTACACATCGAGTCAAATCTGTATCAATGGCTAAATTTACTTCACAGGAGGTGACGGCTCTTCAGGAAGGAGGAAATCAGGTACAAGCGTGTTCCCCTCTTCCTCAGTTATCTTCTTAGTTTTATCTCTGTGGTCTTTGACTCATTTCTGCTGCACAGCGTGCCAGGGACATCTATTTTAAAGAATGGGATCCACAGCGCCAGTCTGCCCCTGACAGCAGGTTGTTACTCATTTGAGTTTTTGTTTCATTATGTGTCTTAATAGCAATTTCAGTTCTGATTCAGTTTTTACTGCCAGCAATGTTGAGAGGCTACGAGACTTAATTAAACATGTTTTTGTGGATAGAAGATATACCGGTGAGAGGAACTTAGGCAAGCCTCCTAGTGTGAAGGTGGTAACATGGAGTTCAATATTTCTAGAAATGCACTTAATATTCTTCATCTATATAGATGAATTTGTTTTTTACTCCTTAACTATGTATTATGTAGGGTGACAAAGAAGACCTCTACGAGAATAGGAGAACCGATTCATATCAAGGAGGATCTCGAAGTCCACCATATAGTGAAAGATCTAGTCCTGGTGGAAGAAGTCCTGGATATGAACAAGAGAGCCGGCAGTATAATAACCGCACAAGTCCTGCTCGCCCTGAGATTATCAATGACTGGCGCCGGGAGGATAGATTTGGAAATGGGAGAAAAGTTGAAGACCGTAGGATATCTGATGGAGATTCTAAGAGGTCACCTGAGCGACCAAAAGAGAAGGACGGTTTCAGTCCCCCTATTGTTCGACCTGTTAGAGAGATATTGGGAGATAATATAGTGCCTCTCCGTATTGCTGAACCACCAAAAGCCAATGCTGCAAGGTCTGCTGATGGCTTTGCACAGACACAGGTAAACCTCTGTTCCACAAAGAACTTTTTAAGTAACCTCATAGACTCTTACTCTTTGACCTAGTTCAACTCATTAGCTATATATCAAACCCGACCTTCACTTGGGTGCCTAGACACATTCCTGAAGATAGTGTATTTTTGTTTTTCAATTGTTGAACGCTACATCCTACAAATCCATTTCGTCAGGTGCTAGGATATTGCTTGTACTTTTTGTTGGTAATTCTTTTTCTCTCATGCTGCAATTTTGTAAATACTGAACTTAATGTGAGTTAGAAAAAGGAAGTATCACTGGTTGTAGTTCAAGGTAATACACCTTTTGTATCCAAGATTCCTTACATTGCGTCTTTTGACATCTTCTTTTAATGAAGATATTGTAATTGTTGAATGGAGATACACTTTAGATCTTGAGGCATGAAAAAAGTTGAAATGCTAATAATAAATGTGGAGAGAGCCATGACATCTTTTTATTTCATTGCAGTGTATATTTTCCTTGTAGTTCATTATTTTTAAACTGTTTTATTTAATGTCCCTTTATGAATTTTTTTCTGGTTTCTGTGATTGCAAGCGCCTCTTAGATTTCAACCTTTGACAAACACAAAGTATCATACTACTGGCTCTGTACCCATGGATCATTTTTATTACATGTTTATGGACCAGGACCATTTCTGGAAATTTGTGGCCGTAATCGTATTTTAGTTGCATTTCAGTTTGTTACTCTTCTATGCGAGTCACTTTGACCATAGTTTGAGAATTTTAAATAAATGACTGACCTATGATCTGCTGGTTGTGTTCCAGCTTCGTCTTTGGTTTGACTAAAACAAATTTACTTGAGCATAAAAAAAAGTTTGTTTTTGATTCATCATCTACTCTTCAAGTATTTATTTATGACCACTCCGTGTCTCCATTCCCTTCCTTCTGTCTTTCACTCACAAAATTGATTGTTTCAGTCTTTGTATCATTTCAGTTTCAAGTGTCACAGTTGGTCATTGGGAAATTGGTTTAAGTTTGCTGGACGGGAAAAGGGAAAAAAACTTACATTATTTTGTATTTAATTACAGAGAACTGCATCTTCCAGTAGCTTGGGCTCCACAGGTGGGAATCCAGTAGAAGTTAAGGTGGAGAATACTATGAGCTTAATTGATTTTGATGCCGATCCTGAGCCTCCTGTTGCTGCAGCAGTAGCACAATCTCAGCCGGCAGCTGCACCCCAACAGCCAACAAGTGATAACAATAATTGGGCTTCTTTTGATTTTTCTCCTGAGATTAAAGCATCTCAAGCTCCTCAAAACACAAACCCACTGGATTCTGTTCTGTCGCAATTATCAGTTCCACCATCTGGTTCTGGTGGTGCTTCATTTCCTGCACCTCTCTCTGCTGCAGATGTAACAGCTATTCACCATCCTGGTGTCTCTGCTGCTGCCCCTGGAGTTGCACCTGGAATATTTGTCAATGGTGGAGATTCCTTTGGCAAAGCGGCAGAAGTAGGGCAATGGCCTAACATGCAACATCAGCAACCATCTTTATTCACTGGTTCTAGTGGTCCTACTCAACAATTCACAACTCAGTTTCATGGAGCTTCAGGCAATCAGGTTTGCCTGCTGGCATAGTTTTCCTTATTGTTATAATTATTCTATTTTATTACAGTGCTGAAATCACGTTATAATTTTTTACCTTACGCTTCTTCGTTTGCTTTTTTGATAGCCTTGGCATGCAAATGTACAATCTGTGAGAGCACCTCAAGTTCTCTCGCAACCTACTGTACCATCATCAACTACTACTAGTGCATCTCAACCTTCAGCTGTGGAAGTCAACTTGAGTGGAAGAAGAGAACTGCCAGCTGTAATGCTGTTTACTTGTTTTATTTGTTTTAATTTTTTTGAGGTTTATCTAGCTGGCAGATATGTGGATTTTATGTCTGAATTATTTGTCTTGATCTGATTCCTGAAATATCTGCAGGATCTGTTCGCTGCAACATATTCCCCTTACCCTGGACAAATGGGGTGGCAAACTGGTCCACACCATGGTATGGGGTTCGCCATGCAGTATAATAATGTTGCCATGGTATGATCACTAACCCAAACATAAAATCAGCGTGCATTTGCTGTTTTATTAATTTGTGAATGTTCTATGCAATTACAAATACGGTCCTTTTGTTTATTGCAGCCCATGCAATCTTTTCATCAGCCATCAAAGTCCGCAAACCCATTTGATCTCAGTGAACCAGTTCAGCCCCAATCTGTATGTCATTTACTTTGTGGCATTTTCTATTCATTGGAGTAGATGATTTGGTTTTGTAAGATTGAATGTTTCTGCCATAGAGTTATGAGGAAGTAGAGAAAAATCTTGGCGCCAAATACATTTTTGCAATGGCATGTTTAATACTAATATTTTAAATTGGACCTGTTCACTACTGATTTGACTTAACCTTCTGGAAGGGGCAATGTGAACATGCGATGCAATAGGGAGCTTGAAAATTTGACTCGGGTGTATGTAGTGAGTCAAATATAGCCATTTATGTAGAACAAGCACCTTGAGGAGTTGTCAGTATGGCATCTAGTTTGGGTATAATGTATGGATTTCAAGCATGCTGGGTTATTTTGTTTTTAAACATCCATGATATGCTTTCCTTCTTGCAGTTTCCTTCCATGGTATCGTTGCAAGCTAGTCTACCGAACATGCCACCTTCTTCAGGCTTACAGCGGACTTCCAGCCTTGGGGCACCATCACATGCGTGGATGCCTGCCCAGTCACCACCTTATCCATCAGGTTTGCCTTCTCAAGCACCGGCTTATGCATCAGCAATGGCTCAAGGTATCCCTAAAACATTTTTTTTCATTTCCCTCTTCTACACTGATTTTGTTCCTATCAGGTGCTGAAATCTATTTTGAAATTCCCAGGGCCGTTTATGTTTCAACAAGTACCTGGTAGCTTGCCACCTTCTGGGTAAATTAACCGTCCTATTGTACTGTGTGCTTGAATGTTACTTGCGAATATTGCTCCCCATCCTTCGAATAAATGAAGCGTTTTCTATAAAATCATTAGTTAGAACTTTGTACACCACTTATGTTGTTTACGATGTTGTTCTTGAACTCAAACATCCCACTTAGATTTTTTTCTTCATAATTATTTACAGGCATCAGGTAGTCGGTAATTATGGCAGCGAGAGGCCTGTTTTTGGTGGCATAAACATGGATCAACAGATGCCCGGTAGGTTCTCAGCTCCACCGACCCCCCAGCCTTACTCTTCTGTTGGAGGGGGGAACCCTTTTGGATGAAAGGAAAACAAGAAGCTTCTGTGATTCAATTTTAGGAGAAGCATCAACTCAGTGCTGCCTGGCCAGTTATTTTGGTGTTTTCGAACAAAATCAAGGGAGTTGAGGATCAACTGACGCGGTTAGCCATCAGAAAGTAGTCGAGAGAGCACCAACATAAAGTCTGTCCCTACTTTGGGATTTAGGTTTGGTTTTCAACGTTCCATGGATTCTATTAATATTTGTATTTCTCCATCGGGTGTTGTTTATCCACCGATGGAAGTTGTATCATTTTTTGTCTCTCTTTTTTTCCTTCCCTTCTCCTCTCCTGTGTATGATTTTTGTAATCTCTTAATTATTGTGGTGAGCTTTTCGAGTCTGTGGAAAATGTAACAGTTATTACAGTTGAGTATAGTTGGTATGCAAAATGTTGTTGATTGTTGAGATGATTTTTCTCAGATTATTTAGCATGATTCTTTTCAAGAGTGTAATTGTAATTTGGTTTATTAGTTGGTTGACTGCCAACAAAAAAAACGAAAACTAGAAGCATTCCATTAGGTGTGAATGTTTCTAGGCTGAAAAAGTCAGGATCCACACATTCATACATGTTGTTCAAAGATATCATCTACTCAATGAAAACTGGCTGGCTCTGTTCTCTATTCAGTCACCAAACCCACCATATATATATAGTCTGCTGTCTAAATTTTACGATGCCAAAATAAATTGATACTACTATTGTACTACCACAAAAGAAAATAAAAGGAAAACTAAAACTAGAAGAATGCCAATCAATTGGTAGGTTTTAGGACTGGGAAGTCAGAATCTAAACAGTCTTTCATCTTTTTCAAGATATCATCTTCGAAAAAGTATTCATTTCTTTGGCAGTCTTCATCTTCTGATACTGTTATCTTGACGTTCTTGATGCAGTGCTCCCAACACGAGACCGGAATGGATTTCCTACAACAAGGAGAGAAATCCTTCCTATATGTGAAACATAAACAAATGGAAGTATTGTTAGTGAAAGTGAAGATGATAAGTCTGTCATAGGCAAAAGGGACCAAGTTTGGGAATCGTAAAACAGTATAAGCAATACCTTAAGCGATAACTTTGATTTGTAGTCGAAGGTTATTGATAGATTCTCCTGATGAGGAGACATCCAGAGCATGGAATCAACAACTTCAGAAACTTGAATATTTCTCCTGACCGAAATAAACGTAACATTAAATTCCTTCAAATTATGCAGTGGAGGAGACATATTTTTCCTCACTTCTTTGAGAACAACACAGTGCTTCACAGGAAAAAAAGCAAACACAATGCAAATTAGAAAAAAAATGAATAATAATTAAGAGTTTTGTATAACTGGAAAACAGTAAAGTTAATTCATGTTAAACAACAAAGCTTGACATATACCTTCTCCGTAAAAAGCTTCAAATTGAATACTGTGGAGAAATTGCAGAATGTCACCAGTAGATGGATAAGTTCCCTGAGCCGGTCAGCTCCATCTTTTGGCCTGGAAAGACGAAGCATTGTAAGTTCTGACAGGGCCAAGGGTCTGCTGGAAGAAAATGGACTGTAGCCATCATAATGGAGTGTATGTAAAATTGGTGCACTAATCTCCACTCTACTCAAATTCGCGCAACTGCGTCTGTACAACCTTTTAAGAGTATGACTTAAAATCTTGGCATTTTTCAGCATTTGACAATCTGACAGAGTCAGTTCCTCCAGGGAAAGAAGATGGAAGATTTCAGTAAGTAACAATTCATTCGTCACATTGTGATAGAGTTCTAGAGTTCTCAATTTTTTGCAGCAGGTGGGCAAATAGATATCACTGCCAGAATAACAAAGTATATGTAAATTCGGTGTCCTGATCTCCACGAGACTCAAAACCTGGTTGTCACGTATGTACAATGTTGGCATTTTTCAGCCTGTCATAACCTGACAGACTCAATTCCAATTCCTCAAGGAAATGATGCTGGGGGATTTGAGTAAGTAACCATTCCTCCGTCACGTTACAGATTCTATCGAGGATTAAAGTTCTCAAATGTTTGCAGCAGCAGGCGGCTAAATTGATGTCCTGACCAGGCACACGTATTTCCGTAAGAGATAAGGTATGAAGAAGATTTGAAGATCCAAGCTCAATCCGCTCTAGATCTTTATTGCTCACCTCGAGAACCATCAGCTTATGAAGATTGGACATACTTAAGGTTTTGAAACCTTAAGTAAGAAGAAAGACACAGGTATTCAAGTAGAAGACATCCTGCAACCAGATTCCATATCGATTCATCATCTGCATAAACATCTCTAAGTTTCAGCCTTTTCAAGAAAGATAAGTTTACTATACTGTTGGGTATCTCAAATATACAGCAAGCAAGCTCCAGCTCTGCTAAACATGTCGCGCCTAGAACAAATCCTGGCACGAGATATCGTCCGGCCCTATGGTATTTGAAATCAAGAATCACGCTTCGGGCGTTGCTTTGGATGGCATAGTGAAAGCATCGATCAATTTGGGATCTGAATTCAGGATCAAGTCAACTATCTGAATCTTAAACTCTTGTATGCTGACCTTTTTATTATGGCTTAGTCGACGTAACAATGTTTGTTCGGCGAAATCAGTCACTTGTTTTCCCTTCCTTTGAAATTCTTCTCTAAATCTCAAAATCGGGAGAGTGATCGACACGCGCAGCCATGTTTTGGAGAGCACACGAACCTGAAAAATCTCTTTACAAGAGAGGAAAGACAGGCTATGGTGCATCAAAGGCTCGGGCAATTCCGATATGCGATCCACTGAATTATCATGCAGCTCGTTACCTCTCTCGCTCATCATCACAACCCTTAGTTTTGTTAAACTCTTTGATCTGTATGACGGCTAATCCTCATGTGAGCTGAATATAATTAGCTGCAAACAAAATAGTTGGAGACTTTTTTATAAATCCCAAAACAGTGTGATGATGAAACCCTAAAACCTGTTTCATTATAAAATCACATTCCTTGTTAATTACCCGTTAAATATATCTTGAGAAGGCAAGATCGTAATGTATACCCTTTTTTTCTTTTTTTATTAAGACAGTTAAATGTTTCATCAACATTAAATTGTGTTTTCCTTTAGTAGATGATGCTATGCTGTGGATTCTTAAATTGTGTTTTCCTTTAGTAGCTAGAGTTATGAACAAATGAAGCAAGTTCTAGAATTGAATCTAAACAGTACCTGAAAATACAATTGAGATGTGGAATCGAAGGTCATAGATAGATTCTTCGGATGAGGAGTGATCCAGAGCATAGCATTTACAACTTCATAAATTTGATGTCCTCTTCCAGAGTGAAATGCAACATTAAATTCATTGACATTATACAATGGAGCAGACAGGGCTTCCCTCACTTCACGGGGAAGAACAAAATGCTTCACAGAAAAATCAAATACAGCGCGAAATAGTTAGAGTTGTATAAACTGCAAAAACACAATGCTGATGTAGAAAAACACAAAGTTTGACATTTACCTTATCGGTGCCAAAGCGCAACTTGAACACTGTAGAGTAGGAGTTAACGAAAAGTATGTAAATTTGGTGTACTAATCTCCACTCCAGTCAAATTCGTGTTCTCGATGATGCGCAATGTTTTAAGAGTATGACTTAAAATCTTGGCATTTTTCAGCGTGTAAAATTTGGACAGTTCCAATTCCTCGAGGAAAAGAAGCTGCGGGATTTGATCACCTAACCATTTTTCAGTCAGATCACTGATTCTGACGAGAATTAAAGTTCTCAAATTTTTGCAGCAGCAGCAGCTACGCATGTCAATACGTATTGCTCTAAGATATAAGCCATGAAGAAGATTTGAAGATCCAAACTCAATCCGCTCTAGATCTTCCATGACAATAACTTCGAGGTCCATCAGTTTAGCAGAACCAACCACACTTTAATGTTTTGAAACCACGACACATAAAGAGATGCAGGTACTCAAGTCGAGGACACCCAGCAACCAGATTCTGAATCATTACATCATCTGCATAAACTTCAAAAAGTTCCAGGTTTTTCAAGAAAGATACGTTTATTTTCCTGTCTTGTGGCATCTGTAATGTACAGTGATCAAGTACTAACTCGGCTAAACTTGTGGCGCCTAGAACAAATCCTGGCACAACATAATATTCTAAGGTAAGAGACAAGATTCTCACATTGCTTTGGATGGCGTAGCCGAGGCATCTATCAATTTGGAGATCCATATCACTATCAGAGAAACTCATATGAATCCAGCATTCTTGGATGCTGATGTTACAGCTCAGTAGTTTGTTCCACGAAATCGATCATCTGCTCTCCGCTATGTTCTTCTTCAGTAAATCGCAAAACCGGGAGAGTGTTCCAGGCATGAAGCCATGTCTTGGAGACTGCCCGAGCCTGAAGATGATGTTGTTGCTCGGAGAGGAAAGACAAGATGCGTTGCAACAACGCCTCCGGCAATTCGGAGATGCGATCCTCGGAATTTTCCCTCTGCTCCTCACGATCTGTCACGCTCATCACCCTTCCTTTGTTTGCCATATGATCATCCATCGCAGTCTCTTTGCCTTCGACGATATGTGAAACTCAAAAATCCTAATTTTAATCTATGATTTTGAGAATTCAGACTTGAGCTGCCTCTCACGGAATCCTGACACTTATAAGAAGTTAAACCGGTGTCTCCAACCGACTCAATTTACAACTCTAAAATTCTAAAGCTAAACCGGTTCTTGTTAATTTCTAAAAAAAGATAATTAGCTGCAGCTATAAAGCTATTGTAAAAAAGATAAAGCTATTTATTAAAATAAAAACCACTTAATTAGCTAAGTAATTATTAAAAGAAAAACCAATTAACCTTGGATGTGGGCTCGAACCATAATATAATATTAGTCTAAAGAGTGGAGAAAACCATACCCTTATAGAATCCGACAATGCTCAAACCATAATATTAGTCTCCTTATCCACACGATGGAGGAGACAGAGCTTCTCTTGCGAAAATCCCAATTGAATACAGTAGATGAGGAGTTGTTGAATGTCACCATTGAATGGATCATTTCTCTGAACCAATAAGCTACAGCGCCTTTTGCAACATTGTCGATCTCTCGGAACGAAATGCAATGACGCTGCCAGAATAACGAAGTGTATGTAAGTTTGGTGTACTAATCTCCACTTGGCTCAAATTCGGGCTGCTGTCTATGAGCAATCTTTTAAGAGTATCACTTAAAACCTTGACATTTTTTAACATCTTACAAGCTGACAGAGTCAATTCCTCGAAGAAAAGAAGCCGAGAGATTTGATCACTTAACCATTCATCCGTGATAGCGTATATTTATGTATGATTTTCCCTCTCTTATTCTATTGATTTAGAGCATGATTCTGCTAATATGTTTTCATCACTATTGTAGATCTAGGCCTAAAAAGGGAGTTTATGCTAAAACATACGTTTTAAGGGCATTTTGTGTGAATTCAAGCTTCAAGACCAAAGTCGAGGTCCCGACGCTGAGATAGCCTTCAAGGCCCCGACGAGGATTCTCTATTCGAGACCCCCCGAAGGGAGAAGAACGA
>NBIL01144308.1:7140-18631 GCA_002752925.1 Viola pubescens var. scabriuscula
ATTTATGTTTGGACATAGCATAATAGCATTAGGTAGGAATGAAATATGATAACTTGTCTGAAAATACGTTACTTTGGACTGGGTTTCCTTTGATCTTCTCTAATACGTTGGGTCCAAAATAACCAAGCCCAACAGAAAATCCGATTCGTTGGATATATCCAGCGCCCGTTCAAGAAGGATTGTTTTATGGTCCGGCCCACAATTTTTAGCCCCAAACTTCTCCAACTTTGTAATTGGGGGTTAGTGGGCTGAATTGTTGTATTTCTATGTACCAATTTTGGGCTTCTTTTTGTTGGTTCTTTATAGTCGTTTGAGCTTGGTCGTGTTCCGGGCCTCGGTATCAAAATTCAATGGCATCATGTTTCTTCCTTCTTGTCATACATCAAAAAAATAATAAATTAAATTGGTCAATAGCCTTAAATTTTATTATTTGTGAAAAAGTACTGGGTCTTAATTAATTAACTAGACTCGAACGAGTAGTCGATGTGAGTGATTTGACATCCATTCCTTTAGTAAGGCTATAAGTTTGATAATTGTGTATGGAGAAATTACGTGCTATGAGCATTTTACCTTTTAGTGTGTCAACGAGGTGCGAATAAAATTAGTTTTAGCCTAATAAATTTATAAAAAATAATTAATTAAGTCTGTCTGATTACATATTTAATTTATACCAAACAATGGGGCCAGTTGATGGGGATAAAATCCGAGTGTAGGGTTGCCCTCTGCGGTTGAAACATGGGAATACTCCGTATTACATTTACATGATACTCCGTACTGTCTTGGCCGCAGCAAACATGCATTGCTTTCTTCCATGATCGGTGGAAGTTGGAACAGCAAACTGCACGGAAATTTATACAGCTTGTCTAGTAATAAAACTAATAAACAGTTATCTTATTTTGGGTGATCTAATGGAACAAACCAAATTAGTAATATTTTAATCCTCGTAAAAAGATATTTTTATGATAGTATTTTTATCAATGTATCAGACTACAAAATAAGTTTTAAAAAATAATACTTTCATTGCGGGTGATAAATATAGATATCAGTAGATAATTTGACTCGAATTCGAATCTCATTTTCGTTTATAAAAAATAATCAAAATGAATAAATATATAATTTTGAAATTACTATGAAGATTAGATTCCTTAAATCAAACAAACACATCATTAAAAGTTACGGTACAATTCATTTAACTAATAAAATATTATTATTAGAATCAACGTTAATTTTTATCGAGTAAGAGAGACTTAAACTTTGTATAGCTTGACAATTATATACCAAACAAACACATCATTGAAAAAATAACAAGATTAAATAACACGAATTAAGTGATGAATTTAAAGAGTCAGCCAATGAGTTTTGATTAAAAATAAGAGCGCAGAGCGCAGAGGCGGAGGAGATAATTCCAAGAACCCTCGTGCGGATGACTTTTGAGTCTTGATGGCGTGCGCGCGCGTGTGGCTCCAGAAGTTGCATGTTCTTTTGCACGTGCGGTACCGATACCGACGCCAGTCTTGCTTTCTGTTCCCTGCAAATCCGCCATGACACCGCCCAGGTGGGTCCTACCTTCCCACCTCCTCTTAATTACGGTAGGGCCCACCCTTCTTAATCTCGCCCGTCCATTTGGGTGACTGCTGCTGCAAAAATCAAAGCGCCCCAACTGTATTTTCCCTTTCCATTTAATATTTTAACCAAAATAAAATAAATTCATTTAAATGTGGTAGACTTAGTCTCTCACTATTATTATACTACAACCGATCAAATTTAGACAGCCCACATGCTACAACAAATATATTATTTATTCATAGTTTTATTTTTATTATTACTCAAAAAATGTAATTCTTTATTATAACTAAATTATTATTAATTATTTATACTTGAAAAACGTAATTTCTCACTTAATTTAATTGATGTTTTAAAATAAATTATAATGGCTGCCATGTAATTAGTTAAACTTACAAGGATATGAATTTAATTATAGAACAAGGAAGGTTGGTGGAAAACACACACATGCGTGTCGTCCATAATATATAGTATATGTGTCCAAAACATGTCGTCCTCTCTTTGCATATAAATATAAATATATATTTAGTATTTGCACCACATCTACAAGTTACAACTTACAAGTTACAATCTAATCTACCAAAAGGCAAAGCAAATCGCAAAATGAAGAGTGATCATCAGTTGAAAGAAAAACCAGAGTTTGATTTGATAATTGAGAAAGAAGTTGGAAAAAAAATGGACGGATCAGATCATCATCAAGCTGCAGCAGCAAGGTTTGGAATTGGATGCGTAAAGCACCCATATCATCACCATCAACGGCAAGGAGTTTGCGCATCTTGTCTAAGAGAAAAGCTGTCTCAACTTCATGATACTTACAATTTGGTGGCTTCTTCAAAATTAATGGTTGCACCACCATCACCGACCACCTCCTATTCCAATTTACGGTCTAATTCCTCCGCCTTCGGCCGCGTATCGCCGTCTCATAGCCGGAGGCATCACCGGAATGTTTCAGAAGTGTTGGGATCCATATCTTTCAGGTTAAGTGGCGGCGGTGGCGGTGGTGGGTTGAAGAAGAGTCGGTCAATTGCTTTTGCTTCAAGGAATCTTGGTGGAGAGGTCAAGAATGGTGGGAAGAAAGGGTTTTGGTCAAAGTTGCGGCATCATTTGAAGGGAAAGAAGGAGGTTTTTGTGCATTCAATACAAGTGAATTAGCAAAGTGCTGTGTACGTATTGATAAATTCTCTTTTATGTATGATGAAATCAAAGCAAAATATTGATTAGATTTAGAAAATGATCACGTTAATTTCTGTACATATAGCTTTTGTATTAGTATAACTTAATAACTAATAATGGTCAAATGTTTCTGGTCTTCAATTTTGATATCATCAAGAAGGTACTGCTTCTTCTGTTTTTGATATATAGATGAATGATATATGATGTTATGAAAGAATTTTAAAGATGGACATGGTTTATTTATTTATTTTTGTAAAGAAATGATCTCTTAAACTCTAATTCTTTATTCATCGTCGATTGAATTTAAATCTACGTTAAAAAAGGCGTTTGTAATTGACTTTTCAAAATTTAGTTATCTTAAAAATTTAAGATTTAGGTAGTCATTGTCATTCCATCCCACGTTTGCCCATGTCTTGGCCACCAAAGAAAACACGCAAGTTTGACTTTCAAAGAGTAGTGTTCAATCGCATAACTCTTTCATATATTCTCACGCGTTATTCATTCTGGTTTTATAATTTTATAAATTTTAAATACATGATGGGGTTTGAATTCGCATTCACCTTCTCTTATCTTGTTGGCATATACTTTTGGAATTGATTTTACCTCTCATATTCCCTTAACACGAGGGGTTGTTTCAGGACCAAAACTATCTCGTCGAGCACCATTAGTTATAACCCAGTGAGTTAACAAAATATACACGTAGTTCAGACCCATGTTTCGGAATGAAAATTATATCCTCAAACAAAATTAGTCCTAATTCAATCAATTCAGAAGTATTAAGCCTACACTTCAGTTTCTGAATGAGGCGCAAGCCTTTGTATGAATGACAATATACTAGTTTTCTAGTATTACATGTCGTTTGAATTACCCTGCATGGGTAGCCATATACCAAAGTGCTTTTAAAATTTATCATACAAAATCATACAGCTAATTCCCTCAGGTACAATCCTTGGCATTACAGAAACAATTCTAAGTTTGGTGTTCGTGTGATCTGAATCTTCCCATACATATATGCAGAGTCTCCATCCCAACAACAGAACCTTCTCCCTTTCTTCTGTCAAAATTTTTTTCGTATGAACCGGGGATCACCCCTTATCTCTGTACATCCAGTGTTTCCAGTTTCTACAATGGCCTGTAATCTAACATCATCCGAAAATGGCCTTAAATCTTCGCCTTTGCTCTACTCCCATCTTCATCCTCGTCGGTGAGGTTCATGTGATCTACTGATGGCCGTTTCAATCTCTGAAATATCTCATCCAGAGACTCAGATGAACTGTGAGACTCGAGTTTGGTTTCCTGACTTTGGCGTACTGGAAGAAACCTTTTTGCTTTAAAACTTTGGAAACCATTTCTCATTGATGATGCCCATTTTGAGGCCAGATTAGAAGGTGGCTCTCCTGCTGCATTACTGGGTTGAGAGTTGACACCATCGTCAAGTAATGACACCTTGGCAGCGGTGATGTTCTTCTCTACTGGCCTCATATTGGATTGCCTACTCTGTTCTCTAATGGCAGCATACTTATTGCTGATTGCTTCTCTGCTTGATAGTTTCGATGAACTTCCCTTTGTGTCATCCGTGACTAAATTGGCAGTTCCCTTCAACTCAACAGCAGTCCTATCCTGAACATTTTAGTTTGAATTGAAACCTTATGTATAACATTGCCAGCTATTTATTCAGATGGTTGTAAAAATTATAAACATAAACAATAAAAAGTAAATGTGCTAGCAGGACAGATCAACCAAAGAACAAGAACTAAGTTATGAAAACTGTGAATGCATGTTTACCACTCTATTGATGCCAGACTCAACGTCCACGCCGTTGAAGTTTCTGGCCAGTGGAATGACGTGCTCACCGACTTTTTCTCCCTGTTCCAGCCAAGATCGCTCTGGAAAATAAGGGAGACTGACATTAACAACTCTATTCACAGGGTCAGGTATACACTCAATTGTACTCTGTGCGTGCTCCATTAACAAAAGACAAACGATCAGAGTTCACTTACCTTTTTGTAGGATAATTACTCCTGAAGCATCAAATCCATCAGCATCATCTGCCTCAGTTTGCAATTTAAATCTCTTCCAGCTCCCAAAGAAACCAATTACACGGTCAAAGAAATTGCTTGCAAGCAACAGGGTATAAATAACCATGATAAGGGGATATATTCTGTTGAAATTCTCTCCAAAGAAAGCAACCGTAGTATCAATTTTCACCATGCGCTGAAATTAGAACATTACCACACCAGGTACCAGTCAGCTTATGATAGCAAGAGAGACCCCTATAGAAACTCCAATACATCACAACGAGGAAAATTTATTATGTTCCGTGAGGTTTTCGTTTTGTTAGGTGTAATCCCTTACTTCATGAAAACTGCAAGTGACCATCTTAAAAGAGTACGTTTGTTTGGGTGGGAAATTTTTCACTAGATTGTTTCTAACACCTTTGCCTTCTAACATAATGAATGTGCCACTATAGCCATTCCTTCTCACATGAAACCAGATATTCTAAACCTAAGTCTCACACTGATCTTACACAAATTAAACACAAACTATGCATCCAAAAATAAATGTTAAAAACAAGGCATGGATGGGAAGATATGAACTAAAAGCAAACAAGTCAGGCCTAACCCAAAAGAAATAAGAGCTTGGAGTTGAATGAGAAACTATATTAAATCATACAAGGACGCACAAAGATATACAGTCAAACATCAAACATCAGACATCACTTTCTCTAACTTCCCTAATTTCAAGATGCGACATCCTTCAACAATTATTTACAACTACTTTAATTAACATATTAAAAAAGCAGAAACAAGCTTTTACCTCCTCAAATATAGTTTTCTTGGGAGAAAGATTAATTAGGTTGAGAAAGTTGTATGAAATTGCAGGAGCATATCGAGCAACCATCCTGAGAGAGGTCATAAACACAACAAGATGAGCACTGGTTTGTTTCTGTCAAATAGAAAGAAAAAAATGTGAGAATGCAGATCAGGGGAGCTTACGAGCATATCATGAGCAAGCTGACTGAGCTTGTCTGCCTGGGTGTGAATGAGTAAAACATCAGCATTCCAATCTTGAACAAGGAGAAATATGTGGCAACACACATATACATCAAAGGTATAAAAGCCAACACCTGGTAAACAAAAGCAGAAAATTATGATCATGAAAGGCTTACTACAATATGTACACATCCGTGCGATGATATCAATAGAATTACTTGTCAAAAAAAATCTACCTGCACTAAGACCTCTTGATTGCCCACGGAGTTTACAAGGATTGAAAAAAGCGAGAGATCAACTCTTTTAGGTAGCAGAGTTGCCTCTGCCAAAAGAATTGCCACAGATATGGTACAAAGAATGACGGCCAGTAGCTTCTCAAGTTGCTTTGTTAGGATGCACCGCCAAAGATATTCTGCAAGAAGTCACCATTTTTTTCAGAAGGGCAGTTACAAGGCTTTGCCACTAACACAAAACCACCAAATTAAATTTCAGCCAAACATAAATTTTCTCTTTGATTGATTTGATTTCCTAGTTCGTTTCTTTTAATGCTTCTCATATAATTTTCCCAAGAAGACCTGCCACGGCCAGTACAGCCAATGGAGATCACAGTATATCATGGGAAGCTCCCTTGAGAAATACATCGAACAGAAACCCAAAGAAAGGAAGGAACATAATGTACCATCTGAACCAATAATAATGAATAGAATACAAAACATGGAGGAAGTATCTGGTAAATGGATCTGAAGGTTACCCATTGTATCAAGGAGGGAACCCCACTTCCCGGTTCGAGTAGGTCTGAAGCTTGAAATGTATTTCCTAACATAACAGCACGAGAATGTCTAAGATTCAAGGAAAGTACAAAAAGTAAATACTACATAGAAACTGAAACAAAAATAAGGAGGCATAATCAGGACCGAACCATCCAGTTGAACTCCGACGTTCATGATTTTTAATAGTGTCTTCCAATTCAAGGGCTTCCAGGACATAAGTCATATATTCACTGCACAACTGATAAAAAGTTAGATAAAGGCAGCTACCTATAAAAACTATTCATGGAACCAAAATGGAAATATTGGGGCCATGTTTGAAAATGACAACTTCCATACAAAATCCTCTCCAAACATAAACCATAACTTTGCTAGAAATGAAAAAAAAAACAGCATGACACAAGACCACCAACCTACAAGTCAACATATCAACAAGATGACACTTGAATCCAAAAGTCGAAAGACACAAATCAAGATCATTGCATACCAAAATAATTATGATAAAAAAAGTGAGCCAAATGATCATCAGAAAAACAAATGTTGTCAAAACTGAAGATTAGAGCTTCACCAATCCCCACGAAAAAAATTCCTAAAGGGCTTTTCCCACAAGAAGCTACCAAGAATAGGAGGTTCACACCAGGAAACAGAATCCATGTCATTTTTTTATAGAAATTTTGAAACAAAATAACTGAAACAACATAAGAACTTGGAAGCGAATTTCCTCCAAAAACTCATGTAAGAGGAGTAAGACACAGAACAACAGTCTTTCATGTGTCAGCTCAGGTGTCTTTGAGCCAGCACATGCGTGTGTGAGAGTCAAATAGTGAGCGCGCAAGAGTATGTGCATCTTAAGATGCTATACATATTAAGTGTTAGCAATAAGTTTACCTTCTATAACGATAATATGCCTCTCGAGCTCCTCGAAGATGACGTCTAAGTGTTGCCATTGATTTCTCATCTGTATCATAGTCCATATCATTCTCCCCCAATCGGCCACCTTGCGGTTTAAAAGATGGATCTTCCCTAAACTACAAATTGAAAAATGACATTTAGTACATTGGAAATAGTATCCACTTGACTATGGTAGAACAGGTAGAGAGACTGCTAATTACCATTTGTGTTAACATATTATCTATAACATCCATGTATGGTCTCAAAGGGTCACGCTTGGACATTTGATTGGATGTTGCTTGAGCAACCTGTTGAAGTAAACTGAAATTAGTAATTTACAAAGTATCAAATAAAAACAGGTCAGCACTTCAAATGCAGACATGCTTTATAGACTAGAAACCCTAAAAACTTGAAAGTGTTCTGCGTATAACAGGGATGAGAAGAAAAAATGACAAAGTGATGAACCACTGACCAGTAACCGGATAGCCATGCAATGTTAATGCTAAGAGATATCATTGCTTGTCAGACAAATGCCACCATCAATGCAGCAATAGATATGAGCCTCTCTAGGTTTCTTAGACCACCATATTGGACAAACTTAACACCATTTCTGTCAGTGACCTTGTAAAGGTAGGAATGATGAAGGAGACCTTAACACTTTCCTTAAAATGCTTTAATACATAATCATTTAAATAAGTGACACTGTAAGTATGTGGTCGATAACTATCAAGTGTTACGGTAAATAAACCGAAATCTCATAAACTAAAAACACGTGACTTCCTTCCAACAATTTATGCACAAAAATTACCAAGTACAAAGAAAATGTGGCAAAATGATTGGTGGAAGAACCAGAAAGTTTGAGGCAAAGACACATGAAAGGCATATCTACAACTTTCTTCCTTTATCACTGTACTTCAACTAACTGTTGTTGATCGATACTGTCAAATGGCCACTTAGACACGGTAGAAGAAATTACATCAGATATATGCATAGGAAACTCTCTAATACCAATAGTTTCTGTAATTTAAGCAACTACAATGACATCAAGAAAATAAATAACTGAAATTTTAGCATCACTCTTCGTTAAAATAGTAAAGAAGCAAATAGTAGCAAAGGAAAAAACAATAATAATAGTCAAAGTACTTACAACAATAGCATTTGAAAGATCTTGATGAGCAGCATCAAGCTTCACAGCCATTTTGGCAATTTTATGAGAAAGCACCTTCTGACGGGTAATCCAATCTGAATTTCTCCAAAGGCTCTTGGGAATTTCGCTCAAACCAAAACCAAGAAGAAAAATGCCTGTAACAAGTCCAAAGGTATTCGAGCAGGCCATGGCAAAACCAATCACGCCATCAAACCTGTCAAACACGGGTAGCTAGTAATAAAACAAGAAGCAACTTCTTCTACATCCAGTTCAACAGAGATGCAACTAAAGTTGATGATTAAAAAGAAAAAAGAACCTTATTTTATGCATCAGTATCAGAAGAATCAGACCAAAGAGTCCAATGGATCCCACAACTAGATAGAACACTAGGTTTGCACGTATACTAGTCTTTAATCTTTCGACCATGGTGAAGTCCCCAGCATCTTCAAAACCCTGAATAAGGGGCACTACAGCCCTGCTTAGAGATAACATTGTCTTATTACTATACGAGGACTAACATTTTCATCACATTTCAATGATACACGTACATAACCAATGTTAATAGGGCAGGATCATGAATAAAGCAGTAATAACATTACCAAGTGAGCAAAAATGAGCTCCAATAGGACCAGCCCCAGAAGAAAGAAATACCGCGACTGTTGAGATCAAATTTCGTCTGCCCAGAACAACAACACAAAAAAATAAATTTTTTAGCTACCTAAGATCATAACACTAACATTACTAAATTCAACAATTTTGAAACGAGATAGCGGTTTCATGAGCTGAGAAGGTTTTTGTACCGTGTAGATATCGGCGGGGACGAGGATGATGATGGAGAGGGAGCAGAACCAGGTGTAACCGACGGTGAAATAGACGTAGCGAGGGACGTCGGGGCCGGCGAAGTATTTCAACGTGAAGATCACCATGCCTAGGGTTAAAGGCAAGGAGATCAGATAAAAAACCCACATCTCTCTTTCTCGTTGGGAATGTGATTTCTGCAGAAATGGTTTCTTTTGGGAGAAAGGAGAGATGGGACCTGGTTACTCGGATCGGAGAGAGAGACCCGATTCGTCTCTTTCGTGTTTTGTTTTGTTGGCTTCTTTTTTTCGGTTTCGGGGGCAAAGCGTGTACGCTGCGTTTTGTTCCTTGCGCTGCGCCAGTGGCTGTGTCTGTGTCTGTGTCTGTGTCGGGTCTTTGGTGAGTTTTTATTAGCACGTGGCGTTAAGAATTGAGGATGGCGGGCGAGGCCGGACCGGACCGGACCGGACGTGTTAGCTTAGTTCTGAGTCTTCTGACTATTTCTTTCCTTTTTCTTTTCTTGGTTTTTAAGGTTTCTTCTAAAATTAAAAAACGTTTGGGGAGAGTGGTACGTCAACTTTAAGTCTCAATTACTAGCTTTTCTGAAGAAAAAAATAAATAAAGATTTTGTATTTATAATACTTAATTATAATAAATAAAATTTTACTAATTTTTTTTTATTGTGCATAACTGGTAAGTGTATACCGTCTTTATAATATATTTTATGAGTTTGATTGATAGTATTATAATGATAATTAATAATATAATCATTTTAAAAATAAAAATAAAAATCACGTCGGACCATTGTTTTATTACACTTTTCGTTTCTACTTATAACTGGTTAACAATTTATATTTAGGTTAAATATTTTAACTTTACCTAACAATTAAGTTTTATAAATGTTGCTCTTTTTTCGCTTATTTACACCCTTACATTTTCAGCTTATTGATTAAGATAAAAACATGTACCTCAATAGTACTTTCTATAAAATAAGGAGAATAAATTTTGAGTTCGTATCTCCTCATCTACCATTTTCACTCTGTCTTAAAAAAAAAAAACCCTTTTACGGCATAAAAACATAATAGATGAGATTCAATTTTTTTATGTAACATTAAAATGTTGTATTTTTTTAAGGTCTAAATGCATACATAAATAAATACTTATAGACTCAATCCTAATAGAATGGAATTAATTGTATCCTCCAGGCCCATTAGTAATATTTTGTTGAATCTTTGGGCTACTGGATTGGGCCTAAACTGACCTGACCTTCTAAAGCATTTTGTCTACGTTCAGCTGTTTTTTTGATGGGTGAAGAGGAGACACGTCATGCAAATTCAATCTGCAAAGCCCAATAGAGTGGTTGAAGTTGCAAATTTGCAACCTAAACATGAGAATCTTTTTTCACACACCATTATAATAGGATACCTGAAACTCGAGCTCTATATTTTAAGCCCTAAACCTCAGAATCGAAAACTTGTCTACTTTTTTGAAAGGTGAAGCAATCTTTAGACTACTGGATTGTTAGTAAGTCAATATGGTCATTGTCAATTGAAGAGAGAATAAAAAAAACTAATGGAACTTCATGTAGCCAATGGTGCAGTTGGGCCACAAGGCCCACAACAAAGGCCCGCCATTTATGGAACTTCAAAGTTCAAAGATCAAATTCAAACCAAACATGGCTTTAATTCTTCCCTCTTTCTCATCATCATCGCATTATCCTTCTTTTTCTTTTCACTATCTTTGCTCAAACTTCCTCCTCCCACTTTTGACCCTTTATAAACCAAAAAACAACTCATTTCTATGCTTTAGAAGATTCTCCCTTTTAACTGAAATTTTAAATTCGAGCTTAAAAAAAAATTAATAAATTATGTCGAGACAGTCATTTCTTTTTTAGTCTGGAAATTCTTTTTGGGCAAATGAGCATCTTTCTTCTTCTTCTTTTCTTTTTAACAATGATGTTCATGTTAGTGTTGGATTGCGGCTTTAGCCTTTAGCTACCTTCTTTAATTCCCAAAGCAATATGTTTGTGCTCATTGGTTATGATTGAATCATAGCATCACACGTGGCTGTGAGTGCTAACGTATGGTTCATGATTTGAATTGATTTGAGGAGTGTACCAAAGAATTAGTGACAAAAAAAAAAAAAAATAGTTGGCTTCT
>NBIL01144317.1:0-10791 GCA_002752925.1 Viola pubescens var. scabriuscula
AAGACAAAGATGAAGGGGAAGAGTTCAATTTTTTGGTTTGATTAATTTATCAATATTTTTGAAATTTGATTTTTTTTTGGGTGGATTGACACGTGGAGGATGACGTGGAAAAGAGAGGGACGTGGCATGCAGATACTCGTTGACGTGGCACATAACGACGGTCAACGGTGCCACGTCAGATTTCTGTAATGGCAGGGTTGTGATTTTGCATTACCACGAAGACCAGGGTTGAGATTAATTAAAAAAAAAAGTTCAAGGTTCCACTAAAACAAAACATTAAAGTCCAGAGTTGTTTTATATCATTTTCTCCCCTTAAAATTTTAATTTTAGGATAGTTTTGAATTTTCTGCATGATTTTCCCTTTTGATTTTTGTGTGTTTTTAGGATTAGACTTGCATGATATTTTTTTTATTTTGTTTGCATAAAAATCAAACCCTCTGCTCAGCTTGAAACTCACCTCAACACTTGAAACACTTTAACACTTGATGATTTTACTTCATGTTCAATTAATAAGGAAACTACTGTGTAACATGTTCAGTACTAGCAACTCTCACTTCTCACTTTAGAATCTTGGTCGGATAATTTTGAACTTGAGATAACCTTTGGAAGAACTATCTTGACCAATCCAGTGACGTATTGAGTTGTCAGTGTTTCAAATTTGCACTGCCTATTGAATTTTTATATCCTTTACTTGCTTGTGTGGACACTTTTTGGAACCAACGGGGTTGCACAGTGTTGGTGGTTTGGCACCATCACCCCTTTGATAGAAAAAACTCCCCGAAGTGTATCTAGCTAACCCCTTACTACCGGGCCAAACAAGCTAGGCCAAGAGTGTCCATTACCTGCACTGCATGTTTTAATTTTCTGCAAGAAAAGCAAAGTTTGGACAAAGATGAATGTTCTAGGACTTGGTTTGCCCAAAAAGAAAACGAAAGTAAAAATCAGAGAAAGAAAATGGGCAAACAAAAAGGTTTAATGTATGTGCATCTGTTGGTGTGGAAAACTCTTGAATTCATTGGATTTGTGGGTTAAGACAATGAAATGAAATAAATTGATTTAACTCTTCCACTGGTTCATTGAATTTAGAGTTTTCTGTCCTTGGTTCCTCTGTGATGAGTGAGATATTTCTGGGCATTAAGCAGACCTTGTTAATTCCAGATGGGTTGGAAGAATTAAAGTTTCCTTGTGTTTTCTGTGTTGAAGTTGAGTTAGAGTCGAGCGTGGGTTACTGATTTTAATTTTCTTGTTGCATGTTTTGCTTGTTTTGCATGTTTTGTGTGTTTGCATGCTTAGGGGCAAGCATCGGGCAAAGTGTGGGGGGGTTCGATTGCACCATAATTGTAGTAGTTTTACTACCAATTTTTCTAGCATCTTCGAATGGTATTCTACTGATTTCAGCATGAATCTTTTGATTATCGCAGGAAACACCTTTGGAGAGGGAGGGGCACAAAAAGAGAGGAATGAGCCAATTCTTGACAGCTTTGGAGCGATCACATTCTAGGCTGGGTTCGTGACCAACCAAAGCTAGAAGACCGTTTCTCTTGGCCAAGACTGACTCGCTTGGCCACACCTTTACATTGAAGACTTTCCTTGACAGATGGGATCTCGACAATCTCCGTCTTTCCTTTTTAGTCTTATAATTGTGAGGAAGAGAGTTTTCATTTACACTTAGATACAATTTAGGATTTTTAGGGATTTCTACTTTCCTTTATTCTCCCCTAGTTTCTGGGAGGAAAGAACTATTTATATTCCTCCTAGGGTTTTGAGAGGGGATCCGATTTTGAAACTTTGATCGCTGGGGAGTATTGTTCTCTCGGCGGCTAGAGTCCCCTTCTCTGGTTTTCGGATCTTATTTTCCATACACTTCGCTCCTTCGGAAATAAAGGATTTTTATCAATTTTATTCATAGATTATTATTGCTTTCAATTATGAGTATGAGTAGCTAATTCCCTTGTTCTTAGTAGAGGCATTTTAGCATGAGCTTGAGTTTGCATGAGATTTAATTGCTCTAATTACTCTTCACATCTGCATTTAATCGATCTCGTGGTTATTCCTAACGTGTGCTTGTTTGATTTTAGACGTAGCTAATCTAAAGTTAGGTAGGTTACACAGTAGTCAATCCTTCAGAATTAAGCTATTGGTCATGGATTATTGGCCAAGAGGATCGAAGGAGACACCTACGCGCTAGCGGGAGTCCGTGAAACGGTGGGGGGAAAGGTTAATCAGATCCAATCCCAATTAACGCTCAAGGACACTAGTCTGGAGTTGTCTTCTCCTAGTCGATCATCTGCCAACTTAGTAAACCCTTTAACCAGTAAGGTGCTGGTTGGTAAGGCATCATTTCTAAGTGTACCTAAGGTGGTGTTGATACAGGAGAGAAGCAGGGATCATATGGGTTCCATGATCTTATAGCAACTTTGTGGATTTAGAATGAATATTCTTGTGTCGATGATTGCATCTCATGTCTTATAGCTGCCAACCTCTACTAGGAATACTCTCTCTTATTGAATTCTTAATTCTTGTTGTCTCCGTCTTGACCAAGAACGCGGTATTCTTGGCCAAGATAGCTTCTGTTTTTATTTATTTGTTTTTAATTCCTACACACAACCCCCGCTTCCACCTAAGCGTTGTTACTGATTCTCAACAAGCACGCATAAAGTTTAGTTCATTATCTCCCTGTGGTTCGATCCTTTTACCGCTATCTACAAATCATTTATTGTTAGTACTGTAGTAAATTGTAATTTATATTTATCTTTGGCGGGCTCGCGACGGCCCTGTCAATGTCTTCCGTTTATTTTATTTACTAATTACCTTTCTACGCATGCTACTATTTTTGGTTTCTTGTTTACACTTGTGTATGGATTTATTCCTATGACACCATTTGGTTTGATGTCTCTGCCTTTGAGTTTATTGTTTAGTATAGGTAGCAGAAAGGAGATCAAGATGGTGCGGATAGCCCATGGACAAGTCAAGCGCTATGGTGTGCGCCTGAATGTCAATATGGCAATTTTTAGAAACCATGGAAGGATGAGCGAGTCCTTCAAGTTATGTACTTGGGTTTGGCAGTGCTTACGCCGGAGACGGTTCCCAATCCAAGTTCAAGCAAATATGACCGCTTGGGGCGATGGTCCTACCCAACATGTCATATTCAATGACATCGCCACCGAGTTGGATTTACGAGGTTGGTATGGTTCGATTTGTGATTATTTTGGTGTTACTAACTTAGTCTGGTTTACTATAGGTGATATTTATGATTCGAGGATGAATCCTTTCGAGAGGGGAGGGGGGGGGAATGATACGATCCTAACCCCATCGCACGCGCACGTCGTGCCAACCGTGCCATTACCACCACCAATGTCGCATGCCAAGGACAAGGGACTTCAAGAGAGGTTAATTCAACCTCAATACATGGATATGGAGCGAGAGGCGCTGCTGGATGAAGTCGTTATACGCAAGATGGCTCAGAGACTAGTATCGCTGCTCTTAGCCTTACTAGACGCATTAAGCGAGTCTGTCCGAACCATTTCGGAGCAGGAAGGTTCTAACTAGGGAGCTATGAGTCTTACTGGACCGATTGAGATGTTAGCTCATTTTGGACCAAGTTTAGAGACGTTTGCACGAGTGAATGGTCAGAAGGCCTAGGGAGACATTCTCGCATACAAGAGTTCTACTAGGACATAGACTCTCGAACGCACTAAGCAACGCTGTCAGACCCATTTCAGACCAGTGAGGCCCGGGCCAGGAAGTGAGACATCTTCCCCGATATTTGAGGATGTTAGCTCACGTTGGACAAAGTTTCAGCCCATTCGCACGAGCAGATTGGAAGTTAGCCCTAATCGATATTTTCCTATGCAGTATGTGCGCCAGGCGCCATGCGACTTGAAGATTTCGGCCCATTCTTTGGCCCAGCCATGCGAAAGCTTATTGTATCTTCTAGAACTTATTTATTATATTTATTATTTAGTTTTTACAGTTATTGCTCGAGTAGAAGTCCTAGTTCTACTCCAAGTAGGTTTTAGGTATTTGTATTATATATAGAGTCGCATTGGCTCATTATAAACAACCTCTGATTATTGATAAATTGAGACTGAGTCTTTTAAAGAGAGTATTTCTATTGTTCATGCGTGAACCTTGTTCCAATCTTGAGTCCGGAAAGCCTAGATTGATTGCAAGTAAAACCCGAAGTTTCGATCATTATTCGTTCCTCTAGGTTGAGATTCCCAAGTGTGAATCTAGGTCTAGAATTCGATCAAGAACCTCACTTGAGTTGATTAGGTTGAGATTCCAAGTGTGAATCTAGGTCTAAGCTCGTTCTTGTCGAGCATCCATCTTCCACGCGAAATTCAAACCCTTAACCTAGATCAAAATGAGGTTAATCGAGCCTAGGCGACTAGGATCGTATCAGTTAAAACTGTTGACATCCTCTAGATCATCCATGTTGTGGACAACTCTGGAACTTCTTTTTCTATTGAGGACATTTCTCAAATCTCCTAGATTAGAACGATTGCCAACATTTTTGGAATTGGTGCGCTAGTTTTGTAGAGTACGAGGATGATTGGTTAGAACGATCATGGCTGGTGTTGCTGAGGTGGAGAATATGACGTTCATAGCATTCATGAATTCTTGCAACTTCTATCTGACAGCGGCTATCCCAAAATGCATCGGCGGTGGTGGTGGCAGTGCATGATTAATGTCATTAATGACCTATTCCATGAGGGTGAAGGGGCTAGCGTCGTTGAATTGTAGGGTCCTTGTGATGCCAGCTCCAATAGGTTGGGTTTGTTCCACGGGAATCACTAGGTAATTGGTTGGAGTGGGACTCGATAAAGGATGCGGAGGAAATGAGGATGTTGTTGGTTGGCTTGTCGAAATCATGGGGTAGCCAGCTAGGAAATTGGACAAACCGAGCGTGGAAAATTGAGAGGCAGAGTGGTGGTCGTTATTTTGTGGAGGAGGTGGGGGATCGGTACTCATCTTGCTAGGGTTAACAAGAGACAAAATTTATCCAAGAATAGGTACTCACTATTTTCTCTAAATGGCTCTCAATGAAAACACCAAATAATAACTTGTATACCTAGAAGCTTGAGCACGATGGGTGATTATTGGGTTGATTTTGGTCGCCGGTTGTTCTGGCGTAGAAGCTCTAACAATCAAGTTAGTTGAGAGAAAATATGTGTATAAGGGTGGCTAGGAAGGATTGCTTACTTACCTTGGATGCATATGTCTCATATTTATAGGGGAGATTTGGTCCTAGTGTTATTATAGGAATATACTTCTTGCCATAATATGAAAGTCCTATGAGTAGGAGACTAAGAAATCTTGTACCAATAGGAATATATTTACCATATACATCGTGTCCTGTAATTACGAAGAGAGATAAATATTTTCCTTAAAGAATGAGTAAGTCATTTGACCACCGTACACCAATAGAACTTATAACATTCAATGTTACATATGGTCGTTCTTCTCACAAGGATTCTTTACATCCGTTCAGTGTAAGGTTGTTCTCTTTATCAGAGTCACAGTCTGACGAGATAACGCATTTGAAGGGTAAAACTGTCGATTTTCACAAGGGTCGTTCTATAAAAGGTTATCATCGTGATTGAGTTGCTCTCGATGATTCTACCATACTACTCATGTCCAAAGTAGGTTTCAGAACAACGTGATGGTAAATTCTCTAGCGCTTGTGATTCTCCACTCGAATCCACTCTTTTGTTACGTGGACCCTTCGACAATTAATTTAGGAGCATGAAATGGTTGGCAGCAGCTCATTGGTGCAAAGTTATTTTGTTTAATGACTATTTTGTCTAAATAAACTGCTATAACAAGTTCCCACATATGGTTTAGGCTTTTAGCCCATTGGAAGCTGGGTTTGGGAGAGAGAGAGCTGTTTAGGTCGAGCATTACTATCCTGAGGCGGTGACCTTGTTTAAAGAGGTCTTTTGGATATTTTTGGGTGGTTTTACCTCTCGGGACGGGCTTTGTATTTGTATCACACATTTTGTGTGTTATTTTTAACGAAATTCGGCTTATAGAAAGAAGAAGAGGAAGCGTCGTAAACATAACCGTTTATGCGGTGGATCCTTGATTGCTTCAGGCCCATCCATTAAGCATTATGTCGGAATTTTTTTATTTTTATTTTTGCAACTTAAGTTCAAATTGGTAGCTTAACTGAACCCGGTTCAACATGGGGACTACAACCTTACTAGCTTAGGGTGCAAAAACGTATACTATTAAGCTTCTTTTTTCTGAGATATTTCATTTTGTGCCTCTCAAGTCTCAAGTCTCAAGTCGTCTCAACTCAACACTGGTGCGGAAGTTGATTATCACTGCGATTATGCAAATTGGCAGGCGAAAACCAACAGCAATTTTTGCAACCCTAATTTTGTTCCAAAGCGGGTAGAGCACGAAGAAAAGCACCGAGCGAAGTTAATAGCATTACCCACAAGAGAATACTGGGTAAGAGGAAGAAGGTAATTAGAGGTATTCTAATTAAGTTTTTTTTTTAATGTATGTATATCTTGAAAGTTATGTTGGGATTGTGGGTGTGAACATTCTTGGAGTTGGAATATAGAACGTGGAATGAAATTTTGAATGTTCTATTCCCACCGAAGAATTTTGGCCGAAGATTGTGACAGAGATGGCGGAAGGGATGTTTAAATCTGTGCAACATTACATTCTTTTTGTTTAAAACTTAACTTTGCTACAATTTTTTTCAGAATTCTGTGTTGTTGTTCAGTATTTAGCTGTAAAAATCTCTTCTGCTATTCATGTTCTTCAGCCCAAGAGTTAGGCTCAGGAGCAGACATTCAAGAGGATTTGTGGGTCAGCTGGTATTAAGTGCTTCTTAGCTTGATTTTGTTAAGGAACAAATTGATTAGTTAGGAGCAGAGTTTGTGAAGTTATTGCGCTGTTTAATAAACAAGCCTGGTATCATCATCCCACTCTACTAGTAACAAAATTGTGCGCTCATCATATACTCTCTTGAATAGCCTGAGAAGGATAACTTAGATTGATATATCTTCCGGGTACTAAGGGCTTGACTTCATTACATGCTGTGTTACTGCAAAAAATTATCCTGTTTCTATTGAAGTATTATTAGTGTTAGGAAGACTAGTTTGTATATTCAACAGACACAAAGTTTCAATCTAGACTTGTTATTGTGCATCGTGGCCTGCTGTTAACCCATGCTGACCGACCATTTATTTTCTTACTAGTGTTATGTAGAGATTTAGCATTAACTGTGAAATGAAGTCACTTCTGTAATTTAGGTGAGATTTATCGCTAACTAACTTCTCCATTCCTTGAAATATTGTAGGGTAATTATGATTTAATGCTCGTCTGTTGTGAATTGATTAACTCTGGACTGTTGACTGCTCCTAAAGATTGCAGCTTTAACTATTGTAGTGACTAAGAAATATTTTTGACCATTTTGAAAAATCACCCCATTGTTAAGGCATCTTGTTTAGCTTTAGACTGAGTAGATGAAGTTTTGTGCATCTCCCGTCATGTTTGTTTTGTCTCACTGACCTCTTGTGACCTTAAGACTGATGGAGCCACAATATAGCAATGTGAATGCAACGTTGCCATAAATCTTGTTTTGAGAATTCAATTTGTTTAATTTAATGGCACAGGTGGTGAAGTTAGTCAGCAGGAGGCAGGAACTGGGATCACCAAATAAAATTCTAATGGCAAAGCAAATGGTAATATTCAGTTGGTTGTCACTACCTCTGGTAGCTGTCCAGCAACACCTCACCAGCGCCGCTCCCTTCTCATCATGCAAGAGGCTTCTCACTGCATCTTCTGCCTCTACCAGCTTCGCTGCCGCCACCACCCACTCACAGAAGAAGAGAAATAAAGAAAACAAAAGAGTAGAAAAGGGAAAAGAGAAGAGGAGGACTCGCTCCCAGAATCCATACCAGGAATTTGATTCTAGTATATATAACAACGAAAATCATGTCCCCGTCTTGCTTCATGAAGTTCTTGACGTCTTCTTATTGCCCCTCCGCTCCTTTGTTGATTGCACGCTTGGAGCCGCTGGCCACTCTTCTGCTGTTTGTGCCTTTCTTCTTACTTCCTGCTTAAATTAGTAAAATTTTCATTTTTGGCTTTTTGTCTTTTTATTCCTTAAAAATTGAAATTATGATTGACTTTTGGAGGAATTGTTCTTGTTGTTGTTGCTAGATAATTAAGTCGCATCCTGAATTACAATATTTTGTGGGGCTGGATGTTGATCCTGTTGCACATGCTGTGGCACAAGCTCAAATAGATACTCTTTCTTCTTCTCATCCTCACTTGAAAGCACATACCATTCTGAAAAATTTTACAAGTATTAAAAGTGTTCTTGCGGAGGTTGAACACAGCCTGTTGGACTCTGGTGTTGATGCCATCTTAATGGATCTTGGAATGTCCTCAATGCAGGTGGTGTTCTTTATTAGCTCCTCTCTATGCTAATAAGTTTAGTTGACAAATTTGTGCCTTTCTTTTCTCAATTCTCCTTTTAATCCCCTCACAGGTTAACAATCCGGAAAGAGGGTTCAGCGTGCTTGCTGACGGACCTCTTGACATGAGGATGGATCCTCAGGTAATGTGATTGTAGCTAAGTTTGTGATCTACCTCAGTTTCTCTTTGGGGTAAACTTCATCAACAAGGTATTGTGTCAATCTTCTTAGACTTCAAATTATCTTGTCGTGCTCAATCTTATTATAGGATGGATGATTTGTTTTGGAGGATGTTGGCACACATCTAATGCATGCTAATTGCTATCATTCATGATAACAAACTTGTACATATTTGTTGCTTCAATAAGGTGCATCTCATAAGATGCAGATCGATTAAAAATAGTGGATGACCAAAGTTTAGATCAATTTAAGGCTTAGTGATTCTATACTATTTTGGGGTGACTGTTTAGGAAATATACCAGAATGGCTTAGTGGCGAAATCACCATAACAATTATTTTTTCGTCATTTCCGGTTCTGTGATGGCATTTGATAGATTTCTTATGAGTTCTGCGACTCTGAAGGAAGTAAGTAAAATTTCCATTATTTTTCTTGAAATATGTTTTTTTTTTGGGATAAGCAGAAATATTTGTTGTTGTTTAGTTTTCTTCAGGTTATGTTGACTTGTTATGGCATTGTATACGATTTATTGATATCTCTTGGTCATGCCATTCCATTTCCATTTTTCCTGATTCTACCCAACTGCTTATTTCATGTTGCATATATTTTGAAGTTCATGGAGGTTTATTATACGTCTTGATTTCATATGAAAATGTTATGTGGACAATTTTTTAGTTCTATATATATTATCAAAGAAGCAATCACATGGATGTAATGGCTAGCATATGCCTTGGAACTAAGAATATCCTCTTGTTCTTCATGTATATTTTTCCCTCAGTTGAATTATGTTTGATTCCAACTTTATGGTGAGACATTTGGCACTGCTATTTCTGGCTATCAGGATTGTCCGGGGGAGAGGGTTGAGGGGCTTGTATCAAAATTCTATACTTATGATATTGATGAAATTTCAATGTGATATTTAGGAATGCAAACTCCTTTTGTCTATAATATTAAGGGTCCCTACATCTACTTTGAGTGAAAAAAATAATGTAGTTTCTTAAAGATATGGCTGTTTAACTGATTGGTTTGAGTAAAAAGAAAGAACAAGTTTCTCGCATTTATGTCTGTTTAACTTACTTTACTATCATATGGTAGGCAAGTCTGAAAGCAGAAGACATACTGAATTACTGGCCAGAAGCTGAAGTTGGCCGAATCCTACGAGAGTATGGAGAAGAAAGCAACTGGCGTTTGCTTCAGAATAAGATAGTTCAAACTCGTCTTTGTGGTGGTTTGCATTCCACAGCGGAACTAAGAGATCTAATTCAGAGGGTTACTCCTGGGTATAGAGGTAGCCTTCTCCGTATATTTTGCCCACAATTATTTCTCTAATGAAGGAGCTTTGTATCACTGTTGTTAACAACAACTTGTTGTCCATGGGCAGAGGGATTGCAAGCTATTATAAACTGATACAGGTCATATGTTTTCTGTATGAATAAATCTTTTATCAAATTGGGTGAACAGGAGGGAGGCAAGGTTGGGTGAAGACGGCTATGCGGGTGTTCCAAGCTCTGAGAATCGCGGTTAATGATGAACTCAATACTCTGGAGAAGTCTCTTGATACTTGTTTTGAGTGCCTTTCACCTGGGGGAAGGCTTGCTGTCATCTCTTTCCACAGCTTGGAGGACAGAATTGTGAAACAGAAATTTCTGCGCATTCTTGAAAGCAATACAGGTGAAGATGGAGGTGGAAGAGATTTAAGGTATGCCAGATGTGACAGTGGTGGGGAAGAAACTTGGATAAGACAGGTGGTAGTAGGGCAGAATGGAACAATCTTGACCAAGAGACCAATAACTCCATCTGAAGAGGAAGAGAGATTGAATCAGCGGTGCAGGAGTGCGAAACTTCGTGTGATTGAGAAAGTTAGAGGGTAAATGAGTTTGGTTCAGTCTCTCTTATTCGTGATTTAAGTAAGGTATGTCCTTTTAGGTGTCTTGATGTCACATACAAAGTGTTTTGTGGATAATGATTCTGGGGAGGACATGAATCTATGACACTCCATTGTTGTATTGGAATTTGGAGGTATACAGTTTTGCTGTTGGTCATTTACGATCCAATTCAATAATGCATATAGTAGAGACTAGAGAGTCTTTAATCTCTGTATCATAGCATCTGTTAGTTGAAAAGGAGCTCGCGCTCAGCTAAACCCATTCAATTATTTACGTTACTTTGCTG
>NBIL01144324.1:0-18381 GCA_002752925.1 Viola pubescens var. scabriuscula
GGTGGAAATACCTTTGGGGGTTAACTATCCCTCCAAAGTTTAAAAACTTCATGTGGAGGCTGGGTAATGGCTCTCTCCTGCCCAGAGTAAAACTAGGAAGGAGAGGAATAATGGTGGATCCAGTGTGCCCATGTTGTAATGAGGAGGTTGAGTCGGTTTCACATTTGTTGTTGTCTTGTCCATTTGCGATTGGGGTATGGGCGAAGTTTGATTTTTGGGATAGTGTTCCGGGGCTTCAAGGAGACAATTGGGTTGAATGGCTAGCAGCGACCAGGACGTCTCTGGATGAATCGAATCTCGAACAACTAATTTCAATCCTATGGTCGCTATAGACGTCGAGGAACAATAGGATTTCCTGCCAACGTGAAGAAGCAACCCAGGAGGTGGTTATTCGGGGTGGGAAGTTGTTGTCAAATTTTAAGGAGGTCTGTCGTCCGCAGCAAAGGTCCTCTGCTCCTATAAGCTAACCCGATGATTCCAAATGGAAGCCTCCCCCAACAGGGGTGGTAAAGGTTAACACAGATGCAGTCGTTGGGACTTCGGGAATTGGCTTGGGATTCATAGCTCGAGATCCAAGTGGTGGGCCGATTTTCTCAGGGGTTGTTTTCCTCCCTCATAGGACAAATGCGCAAACAACGGAGGCTCTGGTACTACAAGATGCTATTACGCAGGCTAGGCAATGGGGGTGTGAAAAGCTCATCATTGAGTCGGACTGACTATAGAATATCTTAGCTCTGACCAATGGAGAATTCCCTTTAACTTATTCGGGTTTGGTGCTGGAGGAGGTGGCATGACTTGCATCTACGTTTCGCAGTTGCTCTTTCACGCACACTAGAAGGACCACAAATGTCCCAGCGCATGAGTTAAGCCAATTGGCTTTGATTTTCGGTTTAGGAAATATTTGTGTAGAGGAATGCCCCGAAGCGATCGCACATTTTTTACTTGCAGACGTGAATTAATCAGATTTGCTCTTTATCTCAAAATATATATATATATATATATATGTTGGGAGGTCATAGGTTCAAATCCTATGGTCATCACTTTCAACACTCCAAAACAGTTCTCTGTTGAAAAAAATGTTATTAATTCACAAGAAAAACTAGAGCCTCATCCGCTCAATGGAGCTTCAAAGTTTCCGCCTTCCTTCCTCTCAAGGTGCCCTCCCCCCGCGCGCGCTCTCTCTCAATCTTTTTTTACATAAACTAAGCCAATTCTTAATGAGTGGCCGTGTGCCACTTGATGACACCCCCCGCGCGCTCTCTCTCTCTCAATCTTTTTTTACATAAACTAAGCCAATTCTTAATGAGTGGCCGTGTGCCACTTGATGACTTTGGAATTGTTATACTAATAGGCTTCTCAAATTTCATGATTTTTTCATTATGTTTTCATGATGGGTGTCTGAGAAATTTCATTGTGTGTTTATTTATCGGCTGACGTCCCGTTTCCTGGACTCTTGGTTGATGTCTTGTCAATTTCCTACTTGTTGAAAGTTTTGTGCTTCTAGTCATTATTTCCTGTAGATTTGCAGTAGTATTTGTTTCTTTAAAAATGCAATTTTGGAGTGATTAATTGGAAGAGCATGCGCATGGATCTCTTTTGTTTAATGATTTCTTCTGATCATCTGATGAGTAAAAGTGATACTTGCATTCTGTTTCTGCTCTTAAAAGATGATGCAAATCCATAACCATTGGTGAAATTTAGCTTTTCTGCTGCTATTTATGATTTGCTAGTTATTTGCGTGCTGCTCACCATTAGGGGCTACTGAACAAGACTTTGAACTCATTCTCATAATTAAGCTTGGCAGTCCTGCACTTAACCTACCCTTGCTTCTCTTTTTTTGAACTCCTATGTGGTACTCTTAGCAAATGAAGTTGCCTCCCACGATTTCTTTTCAGGGAACATGTTAGTCTTGGCACGACATCCTCTATGTAAGAGGGTGAACTATAGGTGGCTCAATTCTGGCAGTCAATTTGTGGAATCTAGGTATTTCCAAAAAGATTCAAGCTCAAAAGGGGAGTCCTGCAAGGAAAGTATTGGAGTTTCTCTTTATTGTGCTTATAATGGGGAGAAGAACCTGAACCTACCCTCTTCTCAAAAGCTAACGGATGCACGAGTGATTTATAGTGTAGCTCCTGCCATGGGTCATAACCAGGTATAGTTAGCTTAGTTTTATTTACATATTGTATTGATATTCTAACACTTCACCGCATTTTGACCTGTAAAGTCTGATCTTTGGGACTTGATCTTGCTTTGGTAATATTGACAATTATGGTTAGGGCATGTAATGCAATAAGTTTGGCTTCTAGTATGTTAGGGACTTTAGTCTTGGTTATATTACAATCATATAATGGTACCTATGCATTTTGTACTCCAAAAATATTTGGGTAAATTATGGACGTTGAAGATTTTTTTGGAAGATTTGGCTTCCTGAGATAGTTTACTTGTGGTCAGCCTATGCTTTTTGTAAGGATGAATTAACATTCACTTTAATTACTACAACAAACTGTCACCACTTTATTAGAAGGTTAAATCACCAATTCACTGTGGAGGACTAACAATTTGAGACTTCATTAACTCTTGATGTTGCTTATATTTCTAAAATTTGTGCATTTCTCCTTGGTGTACTTGGTATTCTTAGATTTGTGTTTGTATCTTTTTCCTTTTATTAATAGGAATCACATCCAGAATCCCATCTAAGGGTTCCTTCAATTGTGACTGCTCTTGAAAAGATGGAGCTTACTCCAAAGGTACAATATTTGTATATTTTTTATATTTGTTTTGGGCCTCTTTCACTCTTTGATCTATAATTTTGAATGTTAAGGAACATTATTTGTTCCAATATGCCTTATGTAGGAAACCCTGTCTCGCTGCTAACTGAGGTAGGAAAATATAGAGATGTGATGGATCACACAGATGGAGGTATTGAGCCTACTAGAAGATTAGTTACACCTTAGCTCTGGGCTGCTTTTTTATTTTTTTTGGTCGAAACCATCCAGTGTCCAGCTGCATATTCAGTGCCTGACTAATCCGGGCTCTGGGCTGTTTTTTATTGGTAGAAGAAAATTAGACAATTTAGGGCTTCAATTTGGCCAGTGACTGGGTAAAGTAAAAAATGGATTGGGAGTGAGTTTAGATGAGGTAAAAAATTGCTAGGGCAGCTTATGAATTTCAGGAGATTAAGAGTCTCAGTACTACACCTGGAATCTTAGACCATAACTTACAAGGGTCCTTATGCATGAATTGCTAGAATTGCACTCACAATCCCAAAGCTAACAGGCATCTCTGTAGTTCTTCCACCTCTGCTGAAAATAAAGCATTAAAAGCCTTGCATATGGATATTGGTTGTTCCAAATCAATCCTCTTGATTCAATTCAATATGAACTTAGACTTCTAAATAGTAACAAACTACTTGATGCAGAAAGAATTGCAATTTTCTTGTTTTTTTTAGTATTCTGTCTATGTGCGCTTTTATCCTTACCTAAGTACATCACAAAGCTCATAATTTTGTCCGGAGTGCAATCTTAGGTAAAGCGACTTTTAGACAGTGAGGGATGGGCATTCAATATCTGAATCATAATAACAGTGGTATATATTTGTTGATGCCTTCATTACAGCATTTGAATTGTTGAAATTGTTGTTAAGGACTAAGTTTGTTGAGCCATTATCACTAAGTTCTCTTGGACTCCATTAGTTGGTCACAAATGCATATGTTTACTACAGAATGCTGTTTGTAATAGTCTGGAGGTACATGTGCTAACAATGGAAGGTCTTAATAGGATGAATGAAGACAAAGCTTCCTTCTTTTGTCTGTGTACTATGTGATTTCTGTTTTAACAAGTAACTAGTGGATGCATGCATAACTTCTAAAAGTAGTCTGTTTGTATAATTTGATGGGGCCTTGGATGATGTGCATTAATCGGTTTATATGGCAAATAATTGCAACAACCATGTACATTGAGGTGAGAAACATCCCTTACTTTCCAATTAATCAATTTTTTGGTCGGTCTATTGTAGTTTCGTGGTTCAGAGATCATTGAGCTTCAAAATTTCAAGCCTGCTTTGGTGGATGACATTGCAAGTGTTCATGCCAGGGCCTATGTAGCAGGCCTTGAAAAGGTATCATTTCTTGGGTTGAACCGTTGAAGAATTTGAAGTACCAGAAAACAGAAAAAAGTGCAGTTGCTGAAGAATCCTAGAACATCAATAGCACCACGTGAAGTTTTGTTTCTGTTATGTGTTTAGAATTTAGATCACCTCCAGGTGATGACACTTATGTCTAGATGTGTGGAAAACTGTCACTGACTGGAGATCTCTGTCCGTATATCAACCAGGCTATGGAGCAAGCATCACAACAGGGAATCATTGTTATTGAAGGAACTGGACCAACATATGCTACTGCCACTGTAAGTGCAGCAAGTTGTTTCCAGGTTGCAGATTTGGTTTTGGAACTGAAGAACTAGTTGAAACTGAACCAAAGCATGCCAACAGAATTCTTCAATTACTGCCGACCCGGTTACGTAATTGCATAAGAGCAGGCATCCTCCATTACAATTGCAAGATTGTACCTAATCCCACTGAACTTGTATTTCAGCCATTCTTAACAATGACACCAGTCCTGCTCTTATCTACTTAGTGTAGATCAAACCATCAAAAAGCAACATAAAGCAGAATCACAAATGCCACAGAACACTTTACAGCATAGTGTGAATGGTGTTTGGTTATGTATCAATACTGACATGCTTAAACACAAACGATTTGGATCTTTTACTAGGTTCACTATAGTAGTCTTTTCTTTTCCCTTGTATGTTTCTTGTTTTTAAAGATATATGTGACTGTTACCATGCATTTTTACTTATTCAAGTATTGTTTATTATTATCTATGATCATTTGCTATATCTGAATAATGCTCTCATTTACTCTACTTTACAGCACAGTGTCAATGTAGTTGGACTATGTTTCAATACTGACATGCTTAAACACAAACAATTTGAATCTTTAGGTTCACTGTAGTAGTCTTTTCTTTTTCTCTGGTATGTTTCTTGTTTGTTGAGATATATGTGACTGTTACCACGTATTACTTGTTCAAGTATTATTTATTCTGTTATCTATGACCATTCGGTATGTCTCAATGATGTGGGTTTTGATGATTTCGGAGTATAGGTGCATATCTAATTTACTACACTCTTTCATGTGAATGTGATATGCAGACATTCCAGGAGTCACTTGTGGCAGCTGGAGCAGGGATTGCCTTAGTTGATTCAGTGGTGATTTCTCAACCTGGAACGTTAGTCTCTTTTACAATAATCATGTCCTATTTTCTCTTAGTATTAATTTGTTTTTGATAAAATGATGTCTTATTGTTCTTTCTTATGCATGGTCAAACAGTATTTTCCTGTTTTCATGTTGAAACTGATTCCCCCGCGTGAGATAATGATTAAATTCTACACAGTACTGGATAGATAGTCCTTTTCCTGGAATAGCAATTAGCCAAATGTTCCATTATTCAGGTTGCAGCATCTAAAGAGAGCCTGAATCCACCAACAGGATTTGCATTGATAAGACCTCCAGGACATCATGCTGTTCCAAAAGGACCCATGGGCTTTTGTGTTTTTGGTAATGTGGCTATTGCAGCACGTCATGCTCAGCATGCCCACGGATTGAAGCGAGTATTTATCATTGATTTTGATGTTCATCATGGGAATGGAACCAATGATGCATTTTATGACGACCCCGATATATTCTTTCTGTCAACTCACCAGGTAGGCCACCAATTGGTCCCCTTATTGTATTTTCCTTTCGTTATATATTCACATATCTTACTGGATACTCTTGAGCTCCTGTCTTATAAATTACAATGTCCGGACTGAAACATTAATCTCACTGTTGAACAAGGACTTAATTGTTAATATCAGATTTTCGATGATCAGAAATGTACAGGGTAGATATTTCAAGCATATGTTTGCAATGATTCACTTGTTTCCTTGTAAAGAATAATGGAAGTTACTTGCATGGGAGTCTTATAGCAAAAATCTATACTACCATTACTTTTGCACTTATGATTAATGCAATGTTCAATGCAACAACTTCTCAAGATACCTAAATAATCAATCAAATGCTATTTTAATATTATTTGGCACAGAATGGAAGCTATCCTGGTACTGGTAAAATTGACGAGGTGGGCCATGGAGATGGTGAAGGTACAACACTAAATCTGCCTCTACCAGGAGGCTCAGGTGATGTTGCCATGAGGACTGTGTTTGATGAAGTGATTGTACCAAGTGCTCAAAGGTTCAAGCCAGATATAATTCTAGTCTCTGCTGGGTGAGTTGCTTCCTTTTCTTGGGCAATTCAATCAACTTGATAAATCAGTCTTGTGAAATTCTATCCGAGCACTGTTTCTTGTTATTCTTTGGGAACCTAAATGTTGAATTCTGGAAAACCTTTGATGTGTCAGGATTAGGAATCTTAGGTCTGATATACACAATTGTTTCTGTGCAGGTATGATGGTCATGTTTTGGATCCACTGGCTAGTTTACAATTTACGACAGGAACGTATTACATGCTTGCCTCCAGTATTAAACAGCTCGCCAATGATCTGTGTGGGGGTCGCTGTGTGTTTTTCTTGGAAGGAGGATACAATCTTGATTCTCTTTCATATTCAGTAGCAGACTCCTTCCGCGCTTTCCTCGGGGAACCAAGTTTGGCATTAGAGTTTGATAACCCTGCCATCTTGTATGAAGAACCTAGTGCAAGGGTGAAGCAAGCAATTCAGAGGGTTAAAAGTATCCATTCCCTTTGAACTTCAAATATGGAAACGAACATACGATATGATATGATCCGCTCCCATAGCAGGTAATTTTTCTGGTGACAGGCCGGATTAGTATGCAATCCAGACGTCCAAGTCATTCTTGTTGTTGTATAGTATCAATGTCCCATATCATGTGTCGAACTTATTTGGCTCATGCCGACGTACATGGTTTCAACTAACAAAGCATTTGCTAGTAAAATTCATGAACTTTGCTAGAAAATTTATGACATTTCTTTATCTGCTGTAAGGACAGGACCAAGTTATGAGCAGTTAGTTAACAGACACAACAAGCAGCCTTTGTAAATTGTAATGGATAAAATGTTGAATAATTGCATGTCACGGGGCGAATTTTGTGAGCCAAAATAATGGTAGGGGGGAGTAGCCTTTTCATTTTTTATTATTATAATTTCTCCGACCTCTCCAGGTACCCTCTCTGTCGCTTCCAAGGGGGAGACCAATCGCTTTTGAAGAGCAGCTCTTTTATTATAATTTTCTCAATTTTTTAAACTCGAGCTTAAAATCAAGATAAAGGGTGGTGGACAAGTTCGGACAAATTTCTACAATAGAATAGAAGTGGGTGATTGGTGGAGGATTGTGGTGTTCAGAATGTGTGGTGGTGTGAGGTCCTTATTGATACAGATGGCTGGGAGTGAAAGTTCACGGGTTCTCCTTACTATTTCTGTCTTTTTATTTCATTTTTTCCCCATCATATGAAAACCACAAAAATGCTAACAGGGAAAATGAAAATGACAAGAGGGTAGGACCGTAGGACACACAATCCAAAACTAAAAAATGGACAATGAAGTTTGAGCCACAAGTTGAAGATTTTTCACTGCTATTCTCTTCTTCTCAGCCGCAGAAAACGATTTTCATTTTTTTCTTCTGTTTTTTATAGTATAAGCTGAGGTAAGATTCGAACGTGGATTCAAATTTCTAGTAACACTTTTACTACCGGTAAACAACCAATGAGTTACATATCTATTAACAATGAATTTCACACCTACAAACAACCAATGAGTTACATGTCCATTAACAATGATTTTCACACCTACAAACAACCAATGAGTTACATGTCCATTAACAATGATTTTCACGGTGCAGATGCTAAGCAGCAACAATTTTCACTTAGCTTCTAAACACATCTCATTATTTTGTCCCATCTTTTAATTTTAATTTTAAGTAACTTTTGTTCCATCATAAAATCTCAAATTATGAGTAATTTCTAAGAAGAAATAAATATACATCAATCTTTAAAGCATGATAAAACGCTTCATCGAAAATGGGTGATTGAACAAATTACTAATAACTAGCGGATAAATTATCTTTAGAACTTCAACAAAATTTATAATATTGTGAAAATTCTTTTCAAGTGAGCTAAACCTTTTAAAATAGGAGGATTTCTTTTCCAAAGTACCAAAACTGCTCATCAATGTGCTTGCATTTTCTTTCAATTCCAAGTAAACTACATTATAAATTTATATTACTAGTATAGTTTGTAATTGTATGGTGAGAATTACAGCATAGAATAATACTACAAGTGACATGTGAACCTTTCCATCTGTCATCATCCGAGTGTAGAATAGATGGTTTTTACTAGATACTAAGAAACAATTTCACGTGAACCAAATGCATCAACTTCCATTCATTATGCTTTTGGTCATATCATCATCTCTCTCTTCTCTTCAATTATCATAAATTATTACTATCATATACTCTCAATAATCCTCATTTTTTTGGCTTTTATTTTTCTCGATTTTCTCATTAACCCATGCAAACTAGCTTGTTGTACTTCGTTAATTATTAGCAAAACACCTACAGAACTGAAAGTATTCTTTTATGAAAAAATAAAAAACTAAATTTCTAAATAAAAATAAATAAATTATTAGGAATGCATATCATCAAAATAAATAAACAAAACAACACTTTCTTATCTCACACCTTGAAATTGTAAATAGAAAAAAAATAATTAAATAATTAAATAAGCAATAGTATTTTTTACTTATTAGTGATGCTAAAACCCTTTTGTTGAAATGAAACCAAGCAAGAGCCAAGAACATTAGAAAAGAAAAAAGAGAAGAAAGAATGAAGAAACAAAGTGTAGGTTGTGAGATAGAAGCAAGAGGGATCACCTACGAAATTCCCACCAGGAAGAAAACTCACCCTTTCAAAATCTTCTCCCAAGAAGAAGAAATCAACCAAGAAACCAGAACCAGACATGTCCTTAACAACATAAATTTCAAAGCAAAACCATGGGAAATCCTAGCCATTGTCGGTCCAAGTGGAGCAGGAAAATCCACATTACTCGAAATCCTGTCAGGAAATCTCACACCTCAAAACGGTTCCATTCTTGTCAACCGAATCCCTGTCAACAAACCTCATTTCAACAAGATTTCAGGCTATGTCACACAAAGAGATACTCTGTTTCCTCTGCTCACAGTCGAAGAAACTCTCTTTTTCAGCGCGAAGCTTCGCCTGAGGCTTCCGAAACCTCAACTCAGGTCAAAGGTCAAATCTTTGCTGCAAGAACTTGGCCTGGATCATGTATCCAGGACTCGGGTTGGCGACGACAGCAACATTCGAGGGATTTCAGGTGGGGAGAGGCGTCGCGTTTCGATAGGAGTGGATGTGATTCATGACCCTAAAGTGCTGATTCTTGATGAACCAACTTCAGGTCTTGACAGCACCTCCGCGTTGCAGATTATCGACATGCTGAAAGTAATGGTGGAGACGAGAGGAAGAACCATCATTTTGAGCATCCATCAACCCGGTTTTCGTATTGTCAAGCTGTTCAACTCCATTCTTTTGTTGGCTAATGGGTCTGTTTTGCATCAGGGCACAGTAGATCAGCTTGCTATCAGTTTGCGGACAATAGGTCTTCAACTCCCTCTCCATGTCAACACTGTCGAATTCGCCATCGAGTCCATAGAAACCATCCAACAACATCAAAAACCAGAGTTTTCGCTACCGAAGCAAAGGAAAACAGAGGAACCTGGCAATGGTGGGCATACTACTACTCTTAAGCAGCTTTTCCAGCAATCAAGATTCGTTCTTGATGAGGATTCTATCTATTCCGAGACAGATTCCAGTCACGGTTACGTGAATTCTCGGTTGCAAGAAACCGCGATTCTCACACACAGGTTCTTCAAGAATGTTTTTAGGACCAAGGAGTTATTTGCTTGCAGGACAATCCAAATGTTGATATCAGGGTTGGTTCTAGGCTCCATTTTCTACAACCTCAACCATGATTTGGAAGGAGCAGAAGAAAGAGTAGGACTTTTCGCGTTCGTACTAACATTCTTGCTGTCCTGCACAACAGAAGCTCTGCCAATCTTTCTCCAAGAAAGGGAGATTCTAATGAAAGAAACCTCTTGTGGTAGCTACAGAGTCTCATCTTATGCGTTAGCCAATGGCCTAGTCTACCTCCCATTTCTACTGATTCAGGCTTTTCTGTTCACAATCCCACTCTACTGGCTCGTCGGATTGAACCCGAATTTTTTCGCATTCTTGCACTTCTTGCTGCTAATATGGATGATTCTCTACACGGCGAATTCAGTTGTGGTTTGTTTCAGCGCTCTGGTGCCGAATTTCATAGTTGGGAATTCTTTGATTTCTGGAGTGATGGGGTCCTACTTTCTGTTCTCTGGCTACTTCATATCGAAACACGGGATACCGAATTACTGGATTTTCATGCACTACATGTCATTGTTTAAGTACCCATTTGAAGGATTTCTAATAAATGAGTTTTCTGGGTCTGGAAAATGCTTGGAGTATACAATGGGGACATGCATGGTTAGTGCAGAGGATGTGCTAAGAGAAGAAGGATATGGAGAGGAGAGTAGATGGAGGAATGTAGTGATCATGGTATGCTTCATCTTGGTTTACAGGTTCTTAGCTTATGTCATTCTTAGGATTAGATGCACTTCATTAACACTAAAAACTGCTCTTCTTTGATTTGTTTTTCTTCTGTCAACTACTCTAATACTCATAGTTGTTGTGCATTTTTGCTTTCAATTTTTAAGAAGTTAATAAATAGACAACCAATAAATGTGTTATCTTTTGAGCTTTCGTGAAATGTTAAATATTCTTTATAATTTGTAGCTCATGAAATTTGAAGAGTTTTCTTAGGTAGTTTGATATTTTTAACCATAATTTTAATATATTTTTAGTGAATATTTTCATTTTTAAACTTATAGAATAATATTAATTCAGTCCATTCGTTTAATGTCGTGCATATTTCGTCTTTTTACCATTTGAATAATATTAATTCAGCTTCTCTGTCTAACGTCATGCATACGTATCTATCAAGTCAGCACACGTGGTTTTTTTTATATTAATTGTGCTGACGTGACACTAAATGTCAGCCGTCACGTCATTAATTAAAAAAAAAAATCCAAAAAATAGAAAAAAATTTAAAAGATCAGAAAAAACATTTAAATAGAAAAAAAATTAAAAGATCATTAACCCTATTTGAATTACTAATTACTAATACTTCTAAACCAAAAGAGCCCAGGCTACAGTGGAATTACGGTAGCACCGGTTCCAAGCCAATTTTGCTGACGTCATCATGAGTGACGACAGCTGGCTTCTTTTTTTCTTCTAAATTTCTTTTTAAACTACTTTGGTGTATGTATTCATAAAATATATCCAATTAAATCGATGGTTAATTTAGTTACCATGTTCATAATTTTTTCTAATAAACCCGTAAATGAATAATTTAGTCCCTAAATTTCTAAAAAAATTCCAGTCAAACCCGATCCCGGAATATGGGGCACAAATTGCTAGAAATTCTAATCCTTAGTGCGGAAAAGGCACAAACAAATTGTTTCTTCGTGTAAAAAAACATTTATTTAATGATTACTTTAATCCTTTTTATAGAAATATTCTAATCAAACCCGTAACTGATTAGTTTAATTTTCGTATTCATAAAGCTTGCATAAATGATGCTCAAAAGTAAAAAAGTCCAAGTCATGCTTGGGCCTAAAGCTCATGACTCATGAATTAGGCCCACCACAACTTTGAATGCTATGTTGAAACTTGAAACCCAGCACCCACTGGCCACTCACTTGCCAAAATCATTTCTCCTCTAGAAATTTGAAGAGCCACAAAGAGTCAAATATTACAATTAAGCTTTTATTTCACGACTTTTTTTTTGACACAGACATCAAACCAAACCGGATTTATTATGAATTAAAAATTCAACGTGGAGCCTTTGCAAGCTGCACTTCTTCTAGACCCTTTTTCAATTTCCAGCCTCTATTAATTAGCGCTAAATTATCAATTGAAGATTACTTAGCAAGTTCCACACGCTTTGCTTGGTTAGTATTTTAATTAAAAATAAACAAATGAATTATATAATACTCCTATATTCTGTATACATTCTGCTACCACAAAAAGACAGATACTACTATAATATATTTCAGATAATGTATAATTTTATAGTTAAAGAGATGAATATAAATAATATAAACCGTAGCAAGAAGGATATGTATGAATAAATATAAAGCTCAAGGATCGAAGTGCAATATCGTTACATGGTACAAATAACATCAAAAGAATAAATTTAAAGTTCTGATAAAAACTTGAAAATTAAATAACTAAAATACTTTAATATTTTAAGATGAAGATAATTAAAGTGTAATAATAAAGAGGAAATCCCTATCAAAAAAGAGAGGAAATCAAGTGTTTGTTTTGGGCCCATAATAATGGTGGCGGGGCTCCTCCGCTCCTGAAACATATACAAATGGAAGAAAAATGAAAGGTCATATTTGTTTGTAGCAGCTACTGCTTGCTTACTAGTCAAAACCTCCCGTATAAGACGGCAATGACTTTTGAGTTTTCTGTTTGTAAATTGCCAAGACAATGACACTCCTTCACCTCTTTTATTCTTCTTCTCATTAAAACAAGTTTGGTACAATTCCAAAATTCATGTTTACAACTTAACAACATCACCAGTTATGGCTTTTCCTCCTCCTCCAAAGTCCCATGTCAAGAACATGTTTCATCATACCACTACAAACAATCAAACTTCATCCTACCGGTTACACACCAACTACACAGCTCATGACGAAGTCGAATTCGATTTCTGGGGCCAATATGACGACAACAATTCTAGCCATGGAGATGATAGGGAGATGCCAAAGTTCGAAGAAGACGTACCTTTGTGGGGAAAAGGTCCCTCCAAGAATGTTAGATTCGAGTCTTCTTTTCCTTTACTCCCTCACACCCAGCGGTACAGCAATATGTCAACGAATTCGCGACTGCATACGATTGCAGAAGGCCGGAGGCAGCTCATGGAGATGGTCCGTGGCATGCCGGAGTCAACCTATGAGCTTTCTTTGAAGGATCTTGTTGATAAGCAACATGTACAGGAAGAAGAGGAGATGGCAATTAAAGAGACGAGTATGGCTCTCAACTCTGAAGCTCAAATCAATAATCAGAAGGCAATGGAAACGAGGAATATCAGCAAATCAGGTCCAATTTCAAGGAGTGGAAGCATGGGGAAAGAAACCTTCATGATCAAGATGTATGTTCCAACTTCTCTCAGCTGGAAGGCGAAAGCAAACACAGGACTTGGCGCAAGGGTCACTTCAGGAACTCCACTTTATGTATCAGAAAAGCATGATGTAGATAAGGATTGGTGGATCAAAAGGATTTTTCTTGCAGGAGCCGGTAGCAGAAGGAGTAACAGTAGCAGAAGCACAAGTAGCAGCAGCAGCAGCAGTGTAGACGGGTATTTTTTTTACTCCCTTAGTGTTTTTCTTTTGTTTTGTTTTTTCCCCTACGGACGAGCATTTTTCTCTTGATTCATTGGAACTTGGCAGATCATTGATTAGTTATCGCATTACGCAGGCTTGAGAACACCAGTTTCTTTCAGGGCTGCTATCCTTTCTTCTGCAACAGTAAAAGCAAAGGCAAGAGAATCAGAGGAAACATCTGCTAAATGGGAAGGAAAAATCATGTATATTCACAGCATTACCGGAACTTCACTTGGAACAAAAAAATAAGCATCTTTGACAGTTCCAAAGGACATCTATGGAAAGAGAAATTTGGTGCTATCACTGCTATAAACACTAGCAATCAATACAAACATTTTTCTAGCAGCTTTCTACGAGCCTACAAGCAGATATCAGTCCATGTGGCATGGTATCCATATTCAGCTCTTTATTGTATTCTCATGAATCGCTTATAATACTGAAGTTACCAATCATTTTTTCATGTATGGTTGTTCCATCTCAATCTGTTTCTGATAATTCAACTTACATTTACGGTTATTACTTTGGTATGCTTGTTTGTGACGACGATGAGAATCGCAAAAATTACAGAAAATGCCATTCCCATGGTTTGATTATTTGACCAAGAAATACCAGTTTATACTCACAAAAGATTACGACAACTACCTATAGATACCCAGTTAGGGAATCACCTCTACAACATGTCGAACAGAGACAAAAGGTAACTTAATATTTCCTACCAGCAACCGTATATCTGATATATACATATTAACGCCTAAAGTAACCCAACAAATTGTGTGGTGTTCCTTCAGTAAATGACCTTTTTTGTGATATTCAATTTATGTCACATTCTAAACACATACCTTCAATTGCAAAACTGAGAAATAAAACAGCCAGATAGGATTTCAGTTGTCTTTATCATCTCCAGAATCCTGCAGTAAGGCACCTCTTACTTTTGCCCTGATCAAGATTTTTCCAAGTAACTAGCATTAAATTAATAGGTTCATGAATCACATGTTAATCAAAAGGGGAAGTACCAAAATACCTGCGAAATGCTGGTACAACACGATTCGTAACTTTTGTAGTTGCCAACGGTCGACCTGCTTGTTTATCTGTTGTACAGGGGCAGGAAACTATTATAAACTTTTTCACTTGTAAGGAAACAATACAAGGAAATTATGAAACAAAATTTTAATTTAATCAAATTCAGGGTTTCTTTCCAGGATACTTCTTGATTTATCAGTCCTAACTAATGCAAGAGCAAAGATCTATCTATACTACATCAGTTTCTATTTCCAACTTTTGTCAAATCCTCATAAATTTATGAATCTCGTGCATTAGCTACGATGACTATCTGACCACTCGTTTCAGTTTCCACTCTAGTAGCATAACCTCAAAGTTCAATATTACAAAATATCAGAAAATATCTGGGTTTTGAGCATCTAATTAATTAACAGCTAAGCAGGGTTTGCGTGCATAGAAAGAGTAAGTGAAGAAGTAAAATACAAACCTGGTGAATTTTGAGATCCATTACCAACCAGTGAAGAGGTATCTACTTTGCCAGAACGATTTACAGTTTCTACCTTATGCCTCTTTCCCAGTTGATTCATGATACTTTCACTCTTTTCCTGACAAAATCAAAACAAATTTAGATCAAAAGGAACAGAAAGGTTATTGTTTTGCAACCGCACACTCGTACACTTTTTCTTTTCTTTTTCCATTTTTTAAGCTTACTCATACAACAATCTGTGTATACATCAATAACCACTTCTACCTTCATGCATTTATCTTTACAGAAATCTTCAATAAAAAATGGACGTAAGATAAACATAACTATTAGTTCCCTTTTAGATAACTAATGTCCTAATTTAACAAGTATGCAGATAGAAGGCACAATTGTGGTTAGACGAGCATAATTTCTACCTATTACATAAACAAACCCTAAGGGATGATTGTGCTTGCACCAGTTTGTATGATGTCAAATGTTATCATTTGATTTTGGCAGGAATAGATCAAGATATGTTAAAAGGGAAAATTAAGAAACATACAAATTATTGGCTTCTCAACGAAGAATTACATCATGAAACAAGTTTCCAATGCGTAATTCCAGAAAGGCAAAAATATCTGTTGCACTTGGAGGAAGACAAGTAACAGCATATAAAACACACATTTTGTAAAATTTGTAGAAAGATATTAGCTGATGAGCAACAGAGTTGAAAGAAGTTGAAGGATAAATGAATAACGTTCAGTGATAAGGTAGTTTTCTGCACAGCAGTCTTGTCCCATTTATACTGACACAGCACACCAGCAACTCTAAACTCAGTTTGTACTAGTGCATAAATGATCAGTTTCAATATTGGAGCCAATCAAGGAAGTAGATTCGTTAAATAACCATTGGTACCACAGAGAAGTGGCCACAAACCAGAGAGGTAAGTTCCCCAAAGAGACTCATAACTAGTCCTGTTGTAAAAAAAAAAAAAAACCTCCATGATAAGAACAGAAGGGATATGAAAGTCTAATCTGTTGCAAAGGTCTCCACAAAGTGAAAGAGTTGCATATACCAAACCACTACACCAGCTCACAGTGGATTGAGCTAGAATGGACGTGTGTCTAAAATAACTTAAATAAGAACCATAACATGTACCTTTTCAGCTGATATCACCCCTGTTAGCTGTGACGAGCGTTCTTGTTCTGAAAGCACAATCAAAGAAATACAACCAATTACCTCCAAAGGAAAACCCTATTTTACCTTCTGCTCAATGAGATATGTTAATTGTATCTAGAAAGAAGAAGAAAAATAATAGAACCATCCAAGGCATAAAACTGAGGGAACAAATTCTCTACATAGAAGATAGAGGAATATTATATCTGTGTTCATGCACAAACATAGAAGAACAAAACACAAGGACAGCATTTAAGTTGCCTAGACCGAGAGAAAGGGAGCAACCTTGTACCACCAAATTCTGTGTGTGTTTCAATGCCTTGAAGAGCTCAAAGGACATATTTGCCACAGCATCACTAGCAGCTAAGCCAATGAGTTTTGTAAGGGAAATGGAGATTCTAGGCATTCCTTTTGATTTCTGGGCGATTAATTTTGCAAATGCTGCACCAGAAACACAAAACATAAGTAACATACAAATTCAAATTCTTTATATTTATCAGAGTATTGTAACCCATCCTGCATCCCCTTCCTATCTCAATACGCAAGTTACTAAAGCACTCTACATACATTAACTTTTTCCCCATCAACTACAAAACTTGTCTAAGTTAGATACGCTCTTCTTCGATTGATAACCAAACAACAAAACAGACGCAGGTATCTAATGTAAATCCATTACATTGTAATGACCACAAAGGAAGTATCATGAACAAAGCACGGCAGGCACTATAAATCACATGGAAACTAATATAAACTCCAGAACATAAAATAACCACCTGGGTCTGATGATTTTGTATCCAGAACAAGCTTTATATCCTCAGAATTAAAGGCAGAAACAATGTAATCAACAAACTCAGACCACGAGTCTCCAATTCCAATGCTATCTCTCTGCAAACAAAACAAGAAACTCTGAAACCAATTGAACCCTCAAAAGGAAAGAAGAAGAAAAAACCATAGAAATAAATGGAGAGTGGAAAGGCACCATACCATGTCCTCCAGCTGCATAACCGATTTAACGACCTCGAAAGTGTTCGAGTGGAAATCAGTGGCACGGAAAGAGAGGTGGTCGCCATCAGGAGCAAAAATATGCATCAAGAAACGAGTTGGCGGGGCGGGACCAGAATCCGAGTTGATTGGCGATTCGGGTTTGGGTTCTCCAAAGATGGGATCAAATTCTTCCAACATGATTTTGCAATCTTTAGCTTTTTTACTGGTGTGAAAGACAAAATGCAAAAGGAAGCAGTAGGAGGAGGATTTGACGACGAAGATGGTAAAGGTATTGCTTCAGCTGTGGGCTAACCCACGGGCTCAGTTCATGGATTTTCACAATATGAGCCCAAATCACTACCACACCACACTTAAAAAATAGATTTTTTATTTTGATTTCTTCAACTAATTTGTTTTGTTTTAATAATAATAACCTCATTGTTTTCTCATCATTTTCATATTAGAAAAAATAAAAACTGTGATAATTGTAAAAGTTGGAAATTAAGATGGTAAATTATTTTTCTCAAAATTTTCATGTGAAATTAAGATGATGTATTATTTCTTCAATTGTCAAAAAATGTCATGGCAATTGTTTTCCAATTTATGTCTTGCCGACTTGCCTTGAATTTTAAGTACTCCATTTTGTACGGTAACAGTCAGCAATAGAAGAAGAAAAAACGTTAAAAATGTTATATAAGTTTTTTTATCAGCCATTTTTACTTAAATATAAGAAAATGGCTGGAAGAAGGAAAAAAACTATCAGTTAGTAAAGTGCGATGAGTGTTGTGTTGATATACAAGTGAGAATGTCAACATCCTCATCCTAAAAATCATATCCTCTTTTTAGATAGAGCAATGCTAAAGGCTGCGAAATGGCAGCATGAAACAACAACGTGAATGACTGGCTTTTGCCATGTCATTCCAATATTACAAATTTGCCATCAGTTTGGAAATCACTAAATTACCTCTTTTATTTTCTTCTTCCTCCTCAATCTCCACACTCGATCTATCAAGGTTTTCCTCTTTCTTTCCTAGTTTTTTCTTCACCCTTCAGCAGCTCCGTGCCTCACACACCGACCAGCAACAGCAGCACCGTGCCACGCGACACAACATCCTCCATTTCTTGTCTGGTAGAACCACTTCTGTGACTCTGAGCCCCTCTCCTCTCCTTCTCTAATCTCATCTTTCTCAATCATT
>NBIL01144352.1:0-15391 GCA_002752925.1 Viola pubescens var. scabriuscula
ATATATATATATATATATATATAAATTTTAGAAATTTTATAATTTTTATAATTTTTTTAGTTAATAGAAAAGGTAAAATTGTAAAAAAAAATTGTAATTTTTGTATGTTTGTTTCCCCTCAAAATAACCCACAGGCCACAGCATCGGCAACTTCAGAGTCAGTTGGGCGACGTAGAGGTGTGATTTCAAAAATGAGTTTTGCTTATTTTTCAATTCAGTCACATCTGAGCTCACTTCCCTCTCTATTTCTCTCTCCCAAGAAATTCTGAAACTCTCCCTCTCCCTCCTCACATCTCTGATTCTCATTCGACTCACTCATGACACGCCCATTCCTCCTCCTCCTCACCGCCACCTTCCTCCTCCTCCTCCTCTCTCCCAATGCATCTGCCGCCGCACGCGGTTCCCGCCCCGCCATGATCTTGCCGTTATTTCACTCTCCTCCGCATCCTTCTAAAACCTTTCTGATTCCTCCTCCGCGCCGCTACCTGGAGAGATCTAACAGCAGCGCGCAAATGAGACTCTACGATGATCTCCTCCGCAACGGGTTAGTTACATTATGTATAATTAGAAATTATATATCACATTTTCATTTTTGTTGCTTCTGATCTGATCTGTTATGATATTGGAAGGTATTATACTACGCGACTCTGGATCGGGACACCACCTCAGAGATTTGCGCTTATTGTCGATACAGGCAGTACTGTTACATATGTTCCCTGCTCTACTTGTGAGCAGTGCGGAAGGCATCAGGTATTTCTGTATTTAATATGATTTCTGTACTCCTTCAGGAACTATTGGCCTTATTTGTTTTTGGAAAATCTTGAATGCGCTTGTCTTATTAGTCCCTGCAAGTATTGCATCCGTTTTCTTGTTTTCTGGAACTAGTAGAGTTAGCTTTGTTAGGTGCATTAATAATGCTTGATGTTTGCACTTTGAATCTTTCTACTCTGCTAGTGTTTGGAGAGCGAGGATTCATATGTTTGTGTATGAGCGTTTAGTAATAAAGTTGTTACACTTTTTGTGTTTTGCTAGGATCCGAAGTTTCAGCCTGACCTGTCGAGCACATACCAAGCCGTGAAGTGCAATGTGGATTGCAACTGTGATGATGACAGGGTAAATTGTGTGTATGAGAGACAATATGCTGAGATGAGCACAAGTAGTGGGGTGTTAGGGGAAGACATCATGTCATTTGGCAATCAAAGTGAACTTGAGCCCCAGCGTGCGGTCTTTGGTTGTGAAACTCTGGAAACTGGTGATCTTTATAGCCAGCATGCTGATGGTATAATGGGATTGGGTCGTGGTGATATGAGCATTGTGGATCAACTCGTTGAAAAAGGTGCAATTAATGACTCCTTCTCATTATGTTATGGTGGGATGAAGATTGGTGGCGGTTCCATGGTTCTTGGTGCCATAACTTACCCTTCAGATATGGTCTTTACTGATTCAGACCCTGGGCGCAGGTGTGTTAAATTTTTATGGTCTTAAGGCATAACTTGTCGTGAACTTTCCTAACAAATATATTTCGTACCTCTCACACATTTACTCTAGTTTCGGGATGGCAACAGTCCATACTACAATATTGATTTGAAGGGAATACAAGTTGCGGGAAAGCCATTGCCTGTAGATGCAAGTGTATTTGATGGAAAACATGGAACTGTCTTGGATAGTGGTACGACATATGCCTACTTACCAGAAGAAGCATTTGTAGCATTCAAGGATGCTGTAAGAGTTCTAGTTTCTTTTCATCCTTGATTTTTGTTTTGTTTCAATCCATGTTAGTTTTGTAGGATCTTCAAGTAACAATTCCTTGCTAGAGATTTGGCTTTCTCTATTCTAACTAAGTTGATATAGTTTCAATGAAATAATTGCAACCCAGTCCTTTTAAGTAACAGCAGGATGGCTTTGAAGCTTAAATTTGATGAACTAAGCAGGGATGCGTTTGACAAAACTAACTAGGAGTGGCATGTGTATGTGAATTTATGGAAACATTTCAATTTGGTGATTTGTTATGACACTAGTATATTCCTGTTTTTTTCCTCTTTCAGAATGTGATTTTTAAAAATTGCTTTTATTTTCATGTATTTTATTTCTTTCCCACTTTTTTTCCTGGAAAGGGGTTTTATAGGATGCCTGTAGTAATCAAAGCTTCTCTCAAAAGATGAGACCATTCTGTCTCTTGGACTGTTATTGGCAACATTCCAATTTATCAATCTTTATGTTGTTGCAGCTTTTTATAATATTTCTTCCTTCTTATCATCCTTCTTATCTGTCGTGCAGATTATAAAGGAGCTTCATTCCCTAAGGCAAATTCGTGGACCTGATCCAAATTATAATGACATTTGCTTTTCTGGTGCTGGAAGGTGCTATACATACCTAAACAAAAAGTTGCATAATAGATTGATTTCTTTTCATTATGGTGTGATTGACTCTTGAAATTAATGGTTTTCTTCAGTGATATCTCACAAATTTCAAATACCTTTCCAGCAGTCGACATGGTATTTGGCAAGGGGCAAAAGTTGGTACTGTCTCCTGAAAATTACTTGTTTCAGGTGAGGAGTTGATCTTTTGCTTATTTTTACTGGATTGAAGATTCTATGGTTGTGACTTGACATTCCAATGTGACTCGCTGATTGAGATTTTTGCTCTATTATGTATTCTATTTTATGAAGCATTCAAAAGTACCTGGTGCATATTGTCTGGGGATATTCCAAAATGGAAGGGATCCAACTACTCTTCTTGGAGGTATGTGTAATTTGACTAAATATGGATTATGATTAAATCATATTATACCCTTTTCACTGGAAGTGTGCGCTTTCCCGCTGAGCTGAATTATCTCTTTGATATATTCTAGAAGGTCTTGTTTCACACTGGAAAATTTGTTTTGAACAGGCATCGTTGTCCGCAATACCCTAGTTGTCTATGATCGGGAGAATTCAAAGATAGGTTTCTGGAAGACCAATTGTTCTGAGTTACGGGAAAGACTTCATATGGCTGGTGCTCTACCTCCATCGCCAGCATCTCCAGCATCTCCAGAGGGAAAGACCTCAACTGCTGAAAGGCCTCCTACATTGCCTCCTATTGTGCAACCATCTTCTGCTTTTCCAGGTATGGTTGCTTCATTTGAAATTACTGTATTAGCATGTCCATTTTTTTGTCCAATGGGATTTGAACAGAAAATTTTGCTTATGCATTGCGCTTTTTGTGTCTTCAATAAATCACGCTGCCCCCTTTCTCTTCGGTCATAACACGAGTCTGATGTTTTTCTTATGATACTTTCCCATTTGCTTCCATGTGCAGAGGAACAACAAATTGGAGAAATAACATTTAAGATGTCACTGAATGTCAACTATTCGGATCTGAAACCTCACACCACAGAACTTATTGAATCCATTGCTCAGGAGTTGGGCATTAACGCACAGGTTTGACCAAATATCATATTGATTACAAGTTAAATGAAAACCATTTGCTCTTAAGTTTGAATCATGTTGTTAACAAGAGGAAAAGAAGATAGTAATATTAGCACAGTTGATGCTATGGTATTTTTTTTTATAAAAATTATACATCATTACATTGGGAAGCCCAATTCTCTTACAAGCCATTGTTTTAGGTCCATTTGCTGAATGTTAGAGCCAACGGAAATGGTTCAGTCATTGAATGGGCTATGGTCCCTTCTGGACCTGGTGCCCACATTTCTAATGCCACCGCTCATGTAAGTTTGCTTTTAAAGTGTTCAGCTTGTCTGTTGTTCAGAAGATTGTAGCCGTTTGGTAATGTTTTCAGTTATACATGCAGAGTATGGTTGACCAGGTTGCTGAACATCATATGCGTCTTCCTGAAAAATTCGGAAATTATAAGTTGATCGAGTGGAAAATTGAGCCTGTGTCACGTCGGTAAGTTATTTGGATAATTATAAGTAGATCTAAAAGTTATCATTTTCGTTGGGATACACTTTTTGGCGCAGCTACTGCTTATTGCTTTATGCTTTGTTTCTCATGAAAATTGTATTTTTCTTTCTGAAATGATGCAGGACATGGTGGCAGCAAAATTATTTATGGATTGTCCTAGCTATTGCGATCACTCTCATTCTAGTACTATCAGCTTCTGGAATCTGGTATATTTGGAGACGCAGACAACAAACACTGAGCGCATACAAACCTGTCAATACTGCAGTTCCGGAGCAGGAACTACAACCGCTGTAGACTCCGTGGTTCTGTCAGTTGTCTTTTTTTTGTCGAATTTTGAGGAAGCTCACAGTTGCTGTAAATTCTCCAACCTGAACTACCAAATTGATCTAGATTTCCTCACGAGACAGACGAGAATTCTATTCAAATTGTTTAGATATCCTGGTCTTTAAACAGGGCACCATAGAAAGAAACAACTAATGATTTTTGTATTATGACACAGGACAGAATCTACCATTTGCTCAATAAAAGGCTAATACACTGGTGCATTTTTTTTCCAGGGCGGTGAATTTTGTTTTAGGTATTCGCCCCCCTTGTGATTGGTTGATACGAATCCTTATCTGTTTTAATTGAAACCAAATAAAATATACTAACTATATGTTTTATGTATCGAATGCATTTTATAATCTTCTCGTTATCTCAGACTTGTTTTAGAGGTCGGGGAATGTTCTGATTATTCTCTACCATCTGTCCTGAACGCCGTGTTGCATTGTCGAAACCCTTGTCTTATAGCTTGAACTTTGAACAAATGGGTTCTCGCTATTACTGATTCCACGACGTATTCTGAAACGAAAGTAGCACACGATTCCAAGCAGCTTCCAGGTAAAACCTTTAATTTAAAGTTGACATTCTTATTTCCACTGGGTTTTCGTGGAAGCATCTCATATTCCTGGTCAATTAGAATTTGCGATGTAGAAAGTAAAAGAAAAAGTCGTTGGAGAACTGGTAAAAATGCTAAAATTCTAATACTGCGTTGGGCTTAATATTATTAGTACCTTCTGTCTAACTAATTGTAGTGTGGGCCTATCATTAATATCGAGTTCATCAATCATATGGGTAATCATATGGGTACGGGGGGAAATGGTTACATTACATCGGACTATTCTACCTCTACGGCTCTGTCTATTCACTGCATGATTAATCTAGGCACTTTATTACTCAAAGTGTATAGTACTCGTGTCCTATCTACGGGACCTATTGCATTCACTATTTTAGAATTGACTAAATGCGAGTTGAATATAATTTTTTTAAAAAAATATGATAAAGACTCTACACGCAAACACCCCTAATAAAAATTGTCAACCAAGATGAAATTAATATATGAATCGAGACCGATGTAGTATTTACTATCGATAAGTAAAAGTAACACAGTAGCCGAAATAATATTAACAGCATTGGTATAGATTCTTCCGATATTTCAAAAAAATTAGCATTGGTAGGTACTATAGAAAGGGATAATAGTTGTGCGGTTAATAGCGAAAATCACCCAAATTACAACTTAACCACTTAATTTCTCTTAAAATTACAATCGCACCGTAACCGCGAAATGTACACTATTTCAAATTCACAACCTCTCTAAGAACTATCCACGATAAACGATTATCCATTAGTAAAAAAATACTCAATTAATTTGATAAAATTAGTGAATATATAATATAAAAATATTAAAAATACATCCAAGAATAAGTGGCGAGGACGTTTGATTTTGGGGAAGTGAAATTGTGTTATGTGGATAGAGTAAAAAAATGGAAGAGATACGGTTTGGTGTTTTATTTTTATTTTTATATTTTAACAAAAGGATTTGCTGTTTTTGTGAGGAGAGGAGAAATGTAATTGATTCCCCGCTCAAGTGTCAACCAGGGTGTCAAGTAAAATTGAAATAAAAGCTATGTTAAAAAAAATCTATTTTTTCTAATTATTTTAGTATGAATGAAATTACATATAATTACATATATTTAATTTGATATAAATTTTATATATTTTCATTATTATAATTATTACTTTTATTAAATTATTTATAAATATATAAAAGTATAAAATATATATAAATATTAAGTGGATGTAAGGTGCAAAATTACAACCTAACTTTTTAATGCGGTTAATTACATATCTAATATCATAACTTCACCATTTATAAACGATTACCGTAAATAGAATGTTTTTATGATAATAGTTTAGATAGAGGGGATCATTTTAATTATTCGCAATAGTCAGTTAAAAAATTGAATTTATTTTCTAATCCTTCGTGTCACGTATTTTTCGATGAATTTATTTTCTCATTTTCTCCTTCATTATTATTCCTTAAATCAATATATTTAAAGATGTTTGTGTTTTAAACCTAAAATGTACTCCATTAATGAGCTACGTGCTCGTAGCTCAGTAATATTTTATATAAATTAGAAAAAATAATTATTAAAAAACCTAAAATAAATCTTCAATGATTTTAGAGTATTGGGCTTCAACAACCAAATGTTACCAACTTATAGAGTATTTACTTGTGAGGAACATTTACCTCTTAGCACGTTCAAATGCAAAAATTAATATAATAATATAAAAAAGACGTCGTAGTTCATACCTAAATACTTTAATAAGAAGAAAAAAAATAATGGTTTTATTGTTGTTTGTAAAGATAAGTTTAAAACCTTTTTTCTTAAAAAAAAAGAGTTTTCATTTGCTCAAATTTCATAATAAATCAGTCATGGGTGTGAGAGATTTAATATTATCGTCTGAGGTGGATCTAGGAAAAAAATATTCGGTGAGGGCGAAGTTAGGAACAAACTTAAACTAAATTTTTTAAGGCCAAATAGTGCTATATCGAAAAATTGAATTACAAATATCTTTATAATTTTATTCTCTAAATAAAAATTGCGTGTTAGAATATTACAAAAGTTAATAAAACATGTTTAGAAGTTTTTATTTATTTTTATTAATATTATAAAGTTAACCTAATTTTTAAATCATCCTTAAATTCTAGATTTTATGGGCTAAATATTTAAAAAAATCATAGATAAAAGGTTTATTAATTGTAAAATCTAAAAGTCTAAACCATGAGGTGACAAAATATACATTTTTTTACAAATAAAAAAAGGAATTATTTAAAAAGATATATATATAAAGGTCGAAATTCATTACTTTTACCAACCATTTAAATTGTTTTATCGCCTAAGATTCATCTCTCATACTCTTTAATCCCTTGTCATAAGCCAAGACTACAAAAGCTACAAACGTTCCGTTCAAATTATATTTGAGAATTGAGAGCAATAAATAATAAAAAAATAAAATTAAACTACCCAACTACTAACCGAACCAGGAGACTGACTCCGCGTCTGCTAGCAGGCACGCATATTCCATAAATTAATAAAATAATGTTAAAAAATGTTCTCAACGATATTCTCTTTACGTTCTATTTTAGTTAAAATGATATTTTTTTTAGAAATAAATGGAGTACTAGTAACAATAATATAAAATCGGTTTGTTCGGTTCGAATCTAAAGTAATCAACACCTAATATAATGATTGAATTACGAATGATAAAAAGTATAAGATCGGCTGACACATACAAAAATTATTCAAATTTGAAGTGAAGTAAATCTCAAATTCGAGTTCTTAATATCTAATTACGTTAAGGTTCGAGATGGAAAGTTTTATAATCCTTTTAGAATCTAGAGTAGCAGACACCATGGAAGTGTTTGGTTTTTGAAAATAAAAATGTAATAATAATATTATAACAAATATTAGTAAAAGAAAAAACCATAACGTACCAATAAGAAAAAAAAAAGACCAGAAAAAAAGGAGAAAAAAAAAATAACAAAGAAGCAGGAAAAACTAAAACCCAGAGGAGGAAGAGCAAAGAATAAGCGAAATCAGCGAAATCAAGGTGGGTGTTGTCCTCTGATCTTTTCTCCGAGCAAAAGGGAGAGAGCAGCCTAGCAAGCCTGAAATCTCCATCTCTTGCTTCTTCGTACTCCAGCTCATATTTCTCATTTCTCTTCTCTGCATTCAGGTATGTTTTTGTCCCTTTTCTTACTCTCATCATTTTGATCTGTCTAGGGTTTTTCACTTCCACCCTCGTCTCAATCGACGAAGTACAATGAATTTACTGTTCAATTTTAGGGCTTTTGAAGTTTTATCCCGTCGAAGTCTGTGTTTTTTGGTCCGCAATCTTATTGACTTTGTGGTGGAATTTTGGTATTCTACGTCTTAAGACTTAAATTAGCGGAAGTGATCTTGGGTTCGATGACATCTTTGTGTGGAGATCGTCTGATTGGGATCTTTGAGATTTGTTTGCTCTCTTGTTGTTACTGTAGCTAAGGTGTTCAGTTCTTGTGAACATGGGTCGTGATTGGAGGGTAGTTTGGAATTCGGTTGTAGGGAAAAATAGGGAAGCTTAGTGTTTAAACTGGAGAGTAGATTTTGGGAAAGCTAAGAATGGGTAATTTTGGTGGTATTTATTTTGTGATTTGATGAAATGATTACAAACTGCGAAAACTCAAAGTTTCGATTGAGTTGTTACCGAATGAATAGATATGATAGTGTATTGAGATCTGGATTAGAAGTTTGTGTATGAAATTGTTACTGCCAACTTGCAACTACCACTAGTTTAAAAAGTTTCCCCTAGTTTCAATTCCTTTAGCACTCTTTATTTACTATCTTTTACAAGCACTATTTTGTTAATAAACAGTATTGAGAAAAGTTGTCAGAGACTGATGACAACATCGATCGAGATTGCTGTTTGGTCGGATTCAATATACGTGCATATATATATATGCTTTGCAAATGCTTCAGCAACAGCATTTGTCGTTTTTCCAACTCTAAAATTGGATGTTTCTGAGTGGGTAATTTGAATTTTGCTTTTGAACAGAGCTTTTCTAGCCGAGGAAATAAGTTTCAAAGAATGCATCATTTTAATCATAGCTGCTCCAAAAGAGTCTCTGTATTTGTGTTTGTAAAGGCCCAAGGAGTATTCATGTGAGATAACTTGGGTATTTGGAATAACACGTTTGTGGAGAAAAACAGGTACTTTCATACTCAGTCTTGTGCGTTGTCTCCTTTCGTGAACGGATGGATAAACATAACAATTTTTATGACAATGGACATATGAGTTAGAGAGGTTCAATTGGAATATCCCCTTCGTAAAGCTGGCTGATCCAGCTTAGGATTTGGACTGAACGCCCAGCCAAACAGTGTCGCCATGTGTTGTTTTTGAAATTAATATTCTCTCGGTCCTTTCTTTCTCTCTGAATTGAATTCTTTAGTTCTTGTTTTTCAAGATACTTTTTGTGTATGTTCTTAACCAAGGCAAGGAGTTTAAAAAATTGTATGACTTAATTTTTTCTAATGTGTTCACTGTATCTTGACATAATTTTGTTGGATAAGACACACCTCATCCTGGATGAATTTTTTAGATTGGATGTTCATAATTGAGAACTGACCTTCTCATCTAAGGTTTCTATTTTTTTGAATCGTGATTATCTGAGAATGAAAGTGCTAATGACTAGGAAAACCCGTGTTTTTTATTGTAGATCTCTTGGGTTATGCCTGTCCAAAAATCAGGATAGTGATAATGGAGAGGCAAAAAATACTAAAAAGGGGTAAAATAAGGGATGAATAAATACATGAGAGTATTTGCTTGTATTGTTGTTTCTTTTCTTTGTTGTGCACTTTGTGATTTTATCAGAAATGCAGGTACAATGGAGATAACGTTATTAAAAGCCCTTCTCAAAAATATCTCCTCGTTTCTACATTTGTCAAAAGATGAGAACATGAGCTCAGATGTGGTTCTTAAGTATTACCAGAAGGCAGCAGAGATGTTGAAGCTGTTGAAGCCGATACTTGATGCCATTGTTGATTCTGAAATAGCTTCTCATGAATTGCTTAATAAGACGTTTCAAGAATTACACCAATGTGTGGAGGAATTAAGGGAGCTCTTTGAAAACTGCCAGTCATTGTCGAGTAAAGTTTATTTTGTAAGTTCAGACTATTGTTTCTTCGTTTTTGATGTCCAATATAAGTTGCTCATGAGGTTTCTAGGCTGACCAGGCAGTGGTTAGCATTCTCATTTCCAGTGCATGCTTGAATAATGTATGTGGCCATAGGATTAAAAATCATGCTCTGGCAATCAAGAATCTGTTCTTATGCATTAAGAAGCCAATCTGCTGCTATTTTCCCCATTAACTGCATAGTGTAGTATCTGCTTACAGGAGAAACAAATAGATTTATTGTGATTAATGTAGAAAAGGCACTATTTTTTAACAATTTCATTTGTTGTGCATTTTACCTAGGTTTTGCAAATTGAATCTTTGATTTCAAAGATTCGGTCTTCTAGCCTGGATATTTTTCAGCTGTTGAACTCCTCTCATGAACATCTTCCTGATGAATTAAGTTCATCATCTCTTGAGGTACTTCTCCTGGGACACTTTGTTTTGTTTTGATCTTTTAGCTTGGTATAAATAGAGCATGAAGCTCAGTGCATGTTTATTAGATGATTTTTTCTGTATGATTGTTGATACACTGGATGGATATTAGTTGCTTGATTTGTTGTGATTCTTGAGCTGGGAAGACATGGTAGCTGATTTCCCTTTATTTTATCTAACAATCGGTGCATATTATTGCAGCATTGTGCACAGAAAATTAAGCACATGGGTTATGAACAGATCTCATCCCTCATTAAAGAATCTATAAGAGATCAAGCAGAAGGTGTTGGACCCAACTTAGAAACCCTGGTGAAAGTTTCAGAGAGCCTGAGCTTGAGGTCCAATCAAGAGATTCTTATTGAAGCGGTGGCCCTTGAAAAGTTGAAGGAGAATGCTGAACAAGCTGAAAAAACGGATGAAGCTGAGTTTATTGATCAGATAATCTCTCTGGTGACCTGCATGCATGAACGCCTTGTTCTAACAAAACAGACGCAGACACCTAGTCCAGTTCCAATACCTCCTGATTTTTGCTGCCCTCTCTCTCTGGAATTGATGACAGATCCAGTGATAGTGGCATCAGGTCAAACATACGAGCGGGCATTCATTAAAAACTGGATTGAACTTGGGCTTACTGTGTGTCCTAAGACACGACAAACTCTCCTTCACACAAATCTGATACCCAATTACACAGTGAAGGCACTAATTGCGAACTGGTGTGAGTCAAATAATGTGAAGCTGCCTGATCCTATGAAGTCTGTGACCTCAACTCAAAAGTTGCCGGTACTTGTGCATGCAGATTCTGATTCACCCAAGGAGTCACATGCTTTTTCCCATTCTAGAACCAATCAATCAATGTCACCTGAGTCAGTTCGATCTACAGGTTCACCTGTTAAGAGCTTTATCTCGTCCAGTGGAACTCGTCGAGAGGGGACTTCGCCATTACATCCCCGTTCTATCTCTGAGGGTTCACTATCAGGTGTAGTTGGAAACGGTCCTGGTTTGGATATTGGAAGAATGTCACTAGCAGGTTATGAAGAAAGATCTGCTATCTCAGAACCACAAGATATAGATTCAGTTGGCTACAGTTCTGCATCACCATCTAGAAGAGAAGTTTTAAATGCTCTTAGACCTGCAGAGGCACTATCTCGCAACCATAATAGAAGTGCCTCAGCCTCCACTGTACTGGCCAATGCAGCATCTCCTCAGGAAGCATCCGGAGATGGCGACGAGTCTCTGGAGTTGTCAAACCATATTGCTTCTTACAGTAGTGATACTTCTGGGGAGGTCAAAGCAGAGCCGCACGCTTCTACCGCCTCAAACATTCCTAATAGAGAGCCTGATTTCTATCCCCGTTTTGTTGATTCTCGGTCTCGAAGCCAAACAATTTGGCGTCGGCCGACTGACAGGCTTGTTCCAAGAATTGTTTCTTCTTCTTCTCTTGAAACGAGAGCTGATCTTTCTGCTCTTGAAGCTCAAGTCCGGAAGCTCTTTGAGGACTTGAAAAGCCCTTCAATTGATGTTCAAAGAGATGCAACATCTGAAATCAGGCTCCTTGCCAAGCACAACATGGATAATCGGATTGTAATAGCAAACTGTGGGGCCATAAGCTTGTTGGTTGATTTGCTCCGCTCAACAGACTCAAAGATTCAGGAAAATGCTGTCACTGCACTTCTCAATTTGTCAATCAATGACAACAACAAAACGGCAATTGCTAATGCAAATGCTATTGAACCTTTGATTCATGTCCTTGAAACTGGAAGCCCTGAGGCTAAAGAGAATTCTGCTGCTACGCTCTTTAGTCTCTCTGTTCTTGAGGAGAATAAGGTCAGGATTGGAAGGTCTGGAGCAATTGTTCCTCTCGTCGATTTATTGGGGAATGGAACTCCTAGGGGAAAGAAGGATGCCGCCACAGCTTTGTTTAATCTGTCAATATTTCACGAAAACAAGACCCGGATCGTGCAGGCTGGTGCTGTTAAGCACCTCGTAGAGTTGATGGACCCAGCGGCTGGGATGGTTGATAAGGCAGTTGCTGTGTTGGCCAATCTTGCTACAATTCCTGAGGGAAGGAATGCAATTGGTCAGTTGGGAGGGATCCCTGTTCTGGTTGAGGTTGTTGAGTTGGGTTCTGCTCGGGGGAAGGAAAATGCTGCTGCTGCTCTTTTGCAACTTTGCATAAGTAGTAGTAGGTTTTGCCACATGGTTCTTCAAGAAGGTGCTGTTCCGCCGCTAGTGGCATTGTCACAATCTGGCACCCCGAGAGCGAAAGAAAAAGTACGGTTGTTCTCTCTTTTCAATCCAATGTCTTTATAACAAAGAAGTGGAAATTAAATTTGAAGAAACTAGAAAGCATTTTAATGAGTTTTTGGTTGTTTGCAGGCACAAGCACTTCTTAGCCACTTTAGAAGCCAACGCCATGGTGGTGGTGGGAGGAGCTGATTATGGCACGTCGCTACGACCCAAGGTTTTGATTGGAAGTTGTATACATAGTGTGTGTTTGTACATTTGATGCTACAGAAATAATGCAGATGAAGGGTTTTCTGGTTGAATTTTTATATGATGTGTAGAGAAATTGATTTGAGGAGAGGCCATATTGTGTTCTCTTGTGAAAAAAAAAACACTTTTTTTACACGAATGTGGGAAGAAAATATACCTGAAAATTTTAGTCTTTGCACAGAGCTTGTTTCTTAGTTGTTTTTTCTTTTCTTTTTGATAAGCTGATTGTTTCTTAGTTGTTATCTTCCTATCAATATTTCTACATCTAAATCACATGTATTCTGCGGGGTTTAGTCCGGTGAAGTCTAAACATCTTATCGTTGTTGATAGCGAGTCATACTTACATTTTTTGCACCATTTTAGCCTTGTAAATTTGAGACATGGAAAGTTTTCTGCTGGCAGATCTTCTGACAAAAATATAGTAACATTTATGCACTAACATAATAGTAAAATAATAGTATTACCTAAGTTACTAGTCTTACTTTAAAAATTAAGGAATAAATAAATCAAGAAAGGTAACAAAACGTATTTTACTCCCTAAAATTAACACAACAAATAGCTAAATCGCACCATCATAGCCAACCTACCTATATTCAAAACGGGATTATACCACTAATTTAGGAGTTTTTTTTTATAAAAAAAACATAGATATGAATGCAATGTATGGAGTCCGTTATCTAACTTTGGTTGTTTTTAGCTTGAGACTGCTCGGTACTTATAGTCTGATAAGGTTTATCTAACCGGATCGACTTTGGTTTTGTATTTTAAGAACACACGTCTTGTATTTCTCGTCAAATAAAATCCTCAACTTAGGGAGAAAAAAAAAAAAAAAACTATTTTCTTTTCTATTCTGTATTTCTTGGGAACCGGTGACACGAACCAAACTGAGAACCAACTAAGCAAAACAGAAAAGGACAGGAAGACAAGTGAGAACTCGTGAGTCGTGAATCCAGTAGTGGACCCCACACCTTAATACTCCTGTTAAATGAGTTGTTCTTTCGGAGTGGCAGTAACTGATATGGTTACATATTCTTCTACCTGATCTCTCTCCCTCTTCCCTCCCCTCCTCCATCCCTTCCTCCTCACGAAATCTCTCACACCACGACACGTCACTACTCCGTTTGCTCTTTCATGCTCACCTCACCGATCACAACCCCCTTCTCTCTCTCCACCGTCACCGGCACTGCCAACCCTCGCTCCGGTGACCTCAAAGGTAAATCTTACTTTTTCTCCGCACCGCTTGAAAAAGGAAATTTGAAATTAAATTCCTTTTCTACCCTTTTTTGTTAGGAGCACTAAATTACCGTTTCTTAATTGTTGAAAATGTCTCTTGATTTTTCCGTTCTCCTTTGTCATCATTGTTGATGTTTGCTGTGAATTAGTTATGGATGCTGACGTGGAGGCGTCAGGAGGAGGTGATAAAGGTATGCAATGCGCGAGTAATTGTGAGGACCGGATGTTTCATGCGGATGAGGATGCGGAGGTTAATATAACTGGGGATGGGAATGAAGAAGTCGTTGCTGAGGGTCTAAGCGACGGAAGATGCGGTGGTGAGAAGGAGGAGAGGGATGATGCGACGGAGAGCTTGAGTTCTTTTGGTGACACCGCGCCAGAGGCTGAGAGCGGTGATTTGTTGAGTGATAATGAAGTTGAGTCGAGGGATTGCGGTGGGAATGCGCCCGCTTCCTTGTTTGATGCTTGCAATGGGTCGTTGCCAATTAGGTAATGCTCATTAGTTCGATTTGTTTGTTTGTTTAATGACTGGTTTATCCATGGAATGATGAAAGATGTTACTTTGCGTGTCTGTGTTTGATTGCAGAAGCAATGAAATTGCATTCATCCTGTCGTTTTTGGATGAACTTGTTATTTTTATTTTGTTTTAGCTGAAAGCAAGTGTGGTAGATATAGTATAGCATCAGAGTCTTCAGTTAGTGAGGAGACTGGAAAAATAACCAGCTCATGAGCTGTGAACTAATTCCTGCTGTGGATAGACTTTGTGATTGTGCCGTATGACAGAGGTTCCATGGACAATGATAGGGTTCATGTTTAACATTTTTTAGGGAAAAGGCTGATTGGAAATGATTAATGAGTTGCATCTATGTTTTTATGTAGTGAACAATCATGATACTGTTTGTAGAAACGCAATACCTACTACAATTGTTCCCATTGTTGTCTCTTTGGAAGCCTTTGGTGATTTCACCATCAAGAATAGTCCCAATGCTGTGCTGTATGGCAATTGTATGCTTGAGAAAAGCTTCTACGCTGGCGTGAAGTACTAGTGTCAAGTTGCAATGGACTCTCTTAGAATGGACAGTTCTGTTCCTCATGGGCCCCATATATATTCTGTGTAATGTCCACTGAGTAGGTATTGATTAAGAGGTTTATAATCAAATGAATTGTCCCTCTAAAGCCTGCCATTCGACTGATGCTTTTCCTCTAATGGCATGGAAGTGGCTCTCTTTTGGTTGTATGATAACATGAGTCACATTCCTTTCAGCTACTTTTCTAATTATGTGCCGATATT
>NBIL01144393.1:0-19471 GCA_002752925.1 Viola pubescens var. scabriuscula
GTGATGGATCTGGTGATGGTTGGTGGAGATGGATCTGGTGATGGTTGGTGCCTTGGTGGTGATGGAGATCGATGTTGTGCCGAAAGGGAGAGAGAATGACATGTTCGTAAATTTGGGAGTGAATAAGGGGCAGAATTGGTAAATCAATTGTTGGCTTAATTTTATTTACTGTTATGAAACGACATTGAATGGGGGAAGGAGGGAGTACTTATATATGTCACTCTCGTTTGGAAAACGGGGAGCACGCATTGAATTAAACTCCACCCACCTCAATAACCAAGATAACAAATCAACGCAAGTAATTGTCAATCCGCTCATCCTCCACTTGAACCTCGTGTCCTAATTAATCAATTGAACATAACACCCATTATGCTAATTTTTTTATAAAAAATGCATTATGCAAATGATTCTACCCTTATATGTCAATCCTAATTTAATCGTAATGTGCAGTATATGAATTAACACTAGGATAGATCGAGTTAACACAAACACTAACTTAAAACCCATTCACAAAACTACAAATTTCTACACCATGAGGGCAAAAAAGGGATTATTATAAAGTATAGGATTAAATAACAATATAGTCATCTTCAACCTTCCAATTACACTCAAATGACACATTTTCATGGCTAACGATTCATTCTTTCCTACATGCAAGACCAACATATGTTCAAGAATACTCCTATACCATTTACCCACAAATCTATCACTCAAATTGTCAAAATATATTTACTTTCACTAACTAAATTAAAGAAGAGATTAGACTCAAGAACTTACCTTGATTCTTCCAAATTCACAAGACCCAAATGTGGGTCATTTACTCTAATTTTTTTTTAAGAATACCCAATCAAAGCTTTTATCTCCATCCATGGCTCTATTTCCCTTCCTTCTTTTGAGTATGGCCGAACATCACCTCTCATTTTTTTTTCCAGAATCTAGACTCTTCCTCTCCTATTTTTTATTTTTATTTTAAAAATGACAATTTACTAGGCCTTGCCAGCAATGCAAGTGGGCTCAGCCCACGTCTGCACTTTGTTTTTTATATACTAATTGGCCCAATAACTAACAAATCTCTCACCTAAGCTCAAATCCTAATTATCTTACCAAGCCCATTGCATTTTCTACACCAAGTCTAACACAATATTCTTAAAATTTCTACTCACTAATTAATCTAACATCTTAATATATTAACCTATTTATTAAAATGTGCCTACTTAATTAACTAACCTTAAATGACCTAAATAAAAACTAGGGCTGTTACAACTGACTTGTCTTTGTTCAATGCAGATGCTGATTCGAGGATGAATCTTTCCGAGGAGGGAGGGAATGATGCGGATCAAGGCACATCGAGCATTTATTTGCCACTAAAAGGTCCAATGACTCGGGCACGAGGTAGGAAGATCCAATGAGCACTCTCGACGCTTATCCATAAGGAGCTTGCAAGCGAGACATTGGTCGAGGAAGTCATCTTGAGAGAGAAGACATCACGTTTGGTGACAGTGCTTTGAGCTTCGAGTGATGGGCCAAGCGACGCCAACACGAGTACTTGAAGACTCACGAAGGCGCTTGTAACACCATGAGCTTTTTACAACTTTTGCCCATGTGTGTATCGTAGAGATTTGCTCGCGTGACGAACGAAGCCAAGTCTCAGTCGGCATTGGCCTAGGACTCATGAGACGCACATCGCAGGCCTTGCCCTACTCGGCCTCGGACACGAGACGCGCATGTGGGAAGCGCATATCCTACTCGACCTAGAACACTGACACACGTAGCGCGCGCCTTGGCTTGTTCATCGCTTTGTCCAGGTCCTACTTAGACTATAATTAGGTTTTCTTATTTATTTAGTACTTTTCGTATTTACTTATAAATAGCCTCATGGCTGCACATTGTAAACTCATAATTATTTTGATAATTAAATTATGAGAGAGGTTCTCTATGTTCATGCGTGAACTCTTAGGTGATTAAAAGTTCGAGAGCTTTTAATTGTTTAAGTAAAAATAATAGTTCTCAATTTATCAATTCGTTAGTCTAGGAAGAATATCACAAGTTGATATTAGGTCTAGGTTATGTCTTGAGATCCTTGGCTTGAAATCGAATAGGTTAATTAACACAAGTTGTTAATTGGTCTAGGTTCATACTAGTTAAGTTAATTTCCGCACGTTGAAATCCAAGCTTGAGCAAATATCGAGGTTTATTGAAGTCCAAAGGCAACAAGGACTGAATCAACAAGCCTCTACGTTATTCGATGAAATAAAAGTGCCTCTATGTCATATTACAAAATAATTAATTTATTGTGTATTTTCTGCAATATCCTATAACACCTAATTACATCATACTCCCTTAAGTGGTATAATTTGCCATTAAAATTCAAAAAATACTCACGTTATTAAATTCTGATAAACCCATAACTTGTGTGAATATATATAGTATAAAATGACATTCAAGGAGTACGTTATAATTTTCTGTTCTTACAAATTCATGACCGACCTAGCATTAGATAGTAGATTCACATAAATTATAAGTTTAATCAATAATAACCCCCAAAAATGTGATTTTTTGAATTTTAATGATAGATTTTACCATTTATGAGAGTATAGTGTAAAGTGTGATATAATATTTCTGATATTACATTACAATTTTCCTATCTTAGAGCATGGGTGAGCTCGAGCCTGCTCAACCCTTGACCCAAAAAAAAATTAATATATATAGATACCTTTAATTATTTGTATTCTTATTAATAATTAATTAATTAGTAATGAAAATTAAGAAATTCAAAATTTAAATCTACAAAAATAATAAGAAAATATTAATATATATCTTAACAAGTTATACTTATACTAATAAAAAATATTACTATATTTAGTATATATACTTATTTGGTACAGTTAGAATTTTAGGTAAGTCAAAATTTCAACATTCAAATCAAATTAAAAAATAATTTTTTTATTTTAAAGCTATAAGGTGATCGTATGAGTATTTCATTTCCAAGAACCGTGTTGGTGTAGTTACCTTCTTATTTCTTTCATTTTGATATAAAAAATATTAGTATACATGTATAATTATTAAGTATTTCGTTAATAATTAGTTAAAGACTATTATTTATATTAATGTTAGCCCATTCAAAAAAAAAAAATATAACTCCACCTCTATTTTAGAGATTCATGATCGATCGGCACAAGCCTTACACTGTCATCCCAGATGAATTGTATCTTTTTTTTTAATATAATATAGTACTCTAAATTTTTTTTCCGAATCAGACTAATTCATACCCTAACGTAAAGGATGATATCTTAAAAAACAAAGTTTATCCGTTCAAATAAAAAAAATAGAGTTTGTGGATTATTCAACCAGATCGCCAGGTTTTGGCATTTCTTTCTCCCAACATTTTGGCCACCGTTCTTTAATGACAAATTAGGGCTCTCCAATTGGCACAAATGACACTAACTGCTACTACTATTGTTTTAGTCTTTTTGTTTATTTCAAGAAAAAGCTCATTATGACTGTTTTTTTACGGCCCATAAATAAACGATGCTACTAATAGACCTGGAAAAACAAAAAAACAAAACAAAAATGTGTTTTTAAATAAGCCATGAAAAAAAAGCACGATTTTCTGCATATAATAAATAAGGAAATTAGTTATCAGTATTACATAGCAATACAATAATCAAAAGGAAAGGATCTATGCACTTCAGCGGCGATAGAAAAATAAAATTCAAGGAAAAGAAAAACCAAAACCTAAAGAAAACCGGGTAATATTGTTTATTTTATTTTATTTTATTTATTAACAAAAAGAGAAAGAAACCCTAACACCATTGTAAGAACAAATCCTAATAGAATCCAATCACAGCCGTTCTTTCACCAATCCAACAGTCCAAATCTGTCCACCACTCGTGCATATAACTCCCTCTCTTCCCCCACTTCACTTGTCTCTCTTTCTGTGGAAAAAGAAAAAAAACATGGCGAAAGCCTCCAGCTTCTTTGATTAACCGCAACACCCTTCACTTTCAACCTGATCTCCATACTTATATCCTCAGTTTACTCAAAATCAAATCTTGGGTTTTATTGCTTCTTCTTTTTTAGGTTACATGGGTTCTTTATTTTGATCAAAAATTCCAACTTGTTCGACTCTCAAAACCCAAACCCAGTTGATTTTTATGATACTTTTTGCTTAAAGTTTCAATCTTTGCAGTGAATACCTAATGATCACTGACACATATTCGAAGATTCTGCCTGATATCTCAATGCGGCCAATGCTCAAGAACGAGGATTTGAGCAAGCTGATTAGAGAGCAGAGGCTGCAACAGGAGGCAGCAAGTGATAGAGAGAAGGACCTTAATATTTTTAGAAGTGGGTCTGCGCCGCCTACCGTGGAAGGGTCTTTAAGCTCTATTGGAGGTTTGTTTGATGCTGCAGGGGTACCTGATATCACAAATACCTCTAAAGGTGGGTTCTTCAGTGAAGAGGAATTAAGGTCTGATCCAGCTTATGTTAATTATTACTATTCTAATGTGAACTTGAATCCTAGACTTCCCCCGCCTCTGTTGTCAAAGGAGGATTGGAGGTTTTCTCAGAGATTACATGGTGGTAGTGGTGGTGGTGGTGGGGTTAATTCTGTTGTTGTGGGGGACAGAAGGAAGGGAAATAATGAAGGTCAGAGGTCACTTTTTGCGGTGCAGCCGAGGTTTGGAGGTGGAAAAGATGATAACAGTAATGGGAATGGTGGAGGAGCAGAGTGGGGAGGAGATGGACTGATTGGCTTGCCAGGATTAGGATTGGGGAGTAGGACAAAAAGCATTGCAGAGATCATTCAGGTAAAGCTTGATGTCTCAGTGTATTGTGTTTCTTCATTTACAAATTTGACACATGATGCAATTACTGTTGGTTGTTATACTAGTCATATTATTTCATAACATTTTTCAGAGATGTTGGGTGAATATTGTTGATATTTCTCATTTCTTTTATGCACGTATATGAGGTTTTTGCTTGATGTACCTCGTTGATATTAGGTAACGAGAGTTATTTATACTTAGCAATGCATTAGAGCAACTGAGACTTGCTATTGATGCTCGTTGGGGAAGCCTATGTATTTGGAGTTCAATGTGTCATGGTTTTTATTATTTTGTATTTGTTTGATATGCAACCTCCCACGGTTTTTGAAGTTATTGCTGTCACTGATATGTGGCTCTTTTTCAGTTTGTGTGTACAATAGGCTCATTCTCGACCACTTTGATGCTTTTTCTGTGTGTGTGCATGTATAGAGCTCAGTGTTTTCTTTCCCACTTTGCTTTAAGTACCCTACTATTTATTATACTTAATACTTTCATTATATGCAAAAGGTATTTATTGCTCTTATTTGTAGACATAATTCTTCTTGGTTTGGCTCCTTCTGTTTTCTTTTTGAATTGCTTAGTTAATATTGCTGTCACCTTTGTTTTTAGAAGCATTAGTCTTTTGCCGAGACAATATTTGTGGCATTATTGAACTGGTCTTATTCGTTATCAAATTTGGTATTGAACTGTTCATGTACTAGTTGGTTTCTTCTAGATCACTTTGACTGCCAAAGTTATGTGGATTTAGATACGTTATGTGTACCCAAAAAAATCTCTTTCCATTTGCACTCTGGATATTTCTACCAGCTTAATTATTTACTCATATGACGCAGAATGATATGGGTCATCCAAACCCCATCTCAGTGCATCCTTCACGTCCAGCTAGTCGCAATGCATTTGATGATGATGGAGAAATTACTGAAGGGCAGTATTCTCAACTGCGCGGTGATTTAGCATCTGTTGATGTTTTACATGCTGGTGCAAATAGACCAGGCACTCATGCTGTCCCAAATGTTGGTTCATCAGCTTCACATACCTATGCTTCCGCCTTAGGTTCGTCCCTGTCACGAAGCAATACTCCTGACCCTCAACTTGTTGCCAGAGCGCCTAGTCCTCGCATTCCACCTATTGGAGGAGGTAGGACCAATTCTATGGACAAAAGAGATGTGAATGGTTCACACTCATTTAACAGTGTTCCATCAAGCTTGAATGATTCTGCTGAGCTAGTGGCTGCTTTGTCTGGATTGAATCTGTCAACAAATGGTATGGAAAATGGAGATAACCACTTCCGATCAAAGACCCCTCATGAAATAGATGACCGCCATAATCTCTTCCATTTGCAAGGTAACCAGAGCCATGCCAAGCAACATTCATATTTAAACAGATCTATGTCATCTGCTAACTCGGATTTAAAAGGACCATCAACACCAAATCGTGATGGCAGAGGCGGGTCTCCTAACCAGCAGAATGTGAACGGTATGAATTCTCCATTTGCAAACTATGGTCTGAGTGGGTATCCTATGAATCCTTCATCTCCGTCCATGATGGGAAGTCAGTTTGGGAGTGCGAATTTGCCACCTCTGTTCGAAAACGTTGCTGCCTCTGCACTGGGAGGAGCTGGGTTTGATTCTAGAGCCCTTGGTGCTCTTGGACCAAACTTCATGGCTGCTGCTGCAGAGTTGCAGAATTATGGTAGAATTGGGAACCAGACTGCAGGAAATCCTCTTCAGGTGCCCCTTGTGGACCCATTGTATCTTCAGTACCTGAGATCAAATGAGTATGCTGCTGCCCAGCTTGGTGCATTAAATGACCCCACTTTGGACAATGAGTATATGAGTAATTCATATATGGATCTGCTCCAAAAAGCTTACTTGGGATCAGTGCTTTCACCTAAATCACAGTATGGCATTCCTTTCTCTGGAAAATCTGGTGCCCTGAATCATAATTATTATGGGAACCCAGCATTTGGTCTGGGCATGTCGTATACTGGAGGTCCCTTAGGTGGGGGGCTTCTTCCGAATTCTCCAGTAAGGCATAGTGAGCGGAATATGCGTTACCCTTCTGGGATGAGGAATCTGTCGGGGGGTGTCATGGGATCTTGGCACTCAGAAGCTGGTGGTAGCCTGGATGATGCTTTTTCATCTTCTCTACTAGATGAGTTCAAAAGCAATAAAACTAAATGTTTTGAACTCTCAGAAATTGCAGGGCATGTTGTTGAGTTCAGGTATACGGCACGTGGTTAATCATTTTGTTCTTTATTATTACTTTTGTCCCTTCAGAATTTTGCTTATTATATTTTCTGGCATTCAATTAACAGTGCTGATCAGTACGGGAGTCGCTTCATTCAGCAAAAACTTGAGACTGCAACAACAGAAGAAAAAGATATGGTTTTTAATGAAATAATGCCGCAGGCCCTTTCCCTAATGACTGATGTGTTTGGTAATTATGTGATTCAAAAGGTATTTTCTCATTTACTAGCAAAATTTCCTTTTTTGTTCTGTGCTGAAATGTGTTCCTGCAAGAGAAGTAATAGTTAAATATAACTTTCCTGTCTACAGTTTTTTGAGCATGGATCTGCATCTCAAATAAGAGAACTGGCTGACCAGCTGACTGGGCATGTGCTGACCCTTAGCCTCCAAATGTATGGTTGTCGTGTTATCCAAAAGGTATGTTGACTCTGTTGTGGTCTGAATGATGTTCATTGCGTGAAATATGTTTTATATGTTCACTAAAGTGGTTTTCTACTGTTCTGTAATAGTTACGTCGCACTTTATCTTCCTGTCAGTCTATACATTTACATTTTTACACAAAACTTGAAATCAGTGTTTTTAAAAGCCTTCAGACGCTTGCGTAGGCTCTCGGGGGACGCAAGGCTCTGCCATGGCTCCTTAGTTTCAGGTTATTACAACTGAAGCGTTGACTTGGCTAAAGCCTTCAGTTAAGCAAGGGGCTCCTTATGGCCAGGCAATAGACATCTTGGTCTAGTCAAGGGGGCCATGTGTAATTATCATTGTTTAAAAGAACCAAAGATAAGGGTTCAACACTCATTTGAGATCCCTCGATTGAACATTAAAAATAGTCAAATTTCACTCTCTTTTTTTGTTTCTACTTCTATCTCATTTTTCTTACTTTTGTTTTTTTCTTGTTTCTTCAATTTTTTTTTATAACAATTATAAAATATTCTTTGTCCCTCTCTTTAACTCTTGTAATTCATCATAAAATTATGATTCTGGTTTTAGCAGTGTGCGTGTACATATCTAGACACGTTGTAAGCTGGTAACTTATGTTACTCAGGCTAGTTCCTCCACACAACTCCCAGTGGCTAAGGCAATATGAGTTTTTGGCGCCATAAGAGCGCCTAAGGCTTTTTACAATACTTCTTGAAATTGTCGTATATCATTGCCATGCTACTTTTCCTTCTATCTTGAGACCAGCAACAAAAAACACAATTTTCTTAATGAATTCAAAGTTTTACTCTGAATCTGGAATGTAATGTTTGTGCACACGTACGAAAGCAGAAAAAACATAATCAAGTAGGGGAATGATCTAGAACCTTGGTAATTGTTAATGAGACATAACTGAAGTATTTTAAAACATGGTGTAGGAGTTCACCTTTGGCATATCATTGTTTGATTTAATTGAATGAGAGTGATCAATCAAGGTGGGTCGTCTTGTATTGATGTTCCCAAATTTGTTGACCAATGTCATCCATTATATTAAGCCTTTGATAATTTATTATTTTGGGATGCTTAGTTCTGGAAAAAAAAGTACATTGGATATTAGGGTTTATGATGGGAGTGGGACAGCTATTAGTGTTGGATTTTTTTCCTGAATATTGCTGTGTGCTGTTATTGTTATTCTACATTTTGATATTTTTTCTTTTGATGGGAATTACTCATTTGTTTACTGTTGCTTGACTACATACTTACTAAATCATGTTCTTGACTTTGCTTGAAAACCAAAGATTTTGGGTTTAACACATTTGACCTTGATATCCAGGCAATAGAAGTTGTTGAGCTTGACCAGAAGACTCAAATGGTTAAAGAGCTTGATGGTCATATTATGCGCTGTGTACGTGATCAGAATGGGAATCATGTCATTCAGAAGTGTATTGAATGTGTACCTGAAGATGCTATACAGTTTATTGTTTCAACATTTTATGATCAAGTTGTGACACTATCCACACATCCTTATGGTTGTCGTGTTATACAGGTCTGTAATCAGTTATACTCTTCATGACTATTATTGTCTAGTTGCTATGATTCTAATTCCACCGATTTTGATCTGTCAGAGAGTCCTGGAGCATTGCCATGATGCAAAAACCCAGCGCATAATGATGGATGAAATCTTGCTATCTGTTTGTATGCTGGCACAAGATCAGTATGGAAATTATGTTGTACAGGTCTGTTTATATATTTCTGTTCTCTTTGTTTATAAAATAATAATAATTATGTTCTCTTTGTTCAAAAATAATAATAATAGTGTTTTCTATGCTTGTGCATACTTGGAATGAAGCATGCATATTATATTCAGCCTGAGTATTAGACAGATCTAGTAAGATCTCTTAAACTCTGGGATACTAACATGGGATTTATATGGCCATCCATCAGATAATGTGTCATGGAATATTTTGATTGAGGAGTTTGATCCTTTTAATGATTGTCACTAGATGGGTGTGTCGACACGCTCCTAATTCTGGGTGGTACTAGATTACAACTGTTTCTGTCCTTCTATGACACTGTTATCTTGGATGATTTGGATCTGTTTAGCTTTGTGGGCACTGGGGTGGGTTGGATGAGCAGGAAACATCTAATATTGTTGAATTTGTGGAAAGTACCTCTGTATTAGATATGCATAAAGTACAAAAAAATGCATACGACATATACTGTACAGTAATGAGTAGCACTTCGTCTCTGGTTTACTTCACTCGTTAGTCAAATGGACAGGTCTGTAAGAAAGTTTGTTTTCCCATGTTTGATTAGTCCGAGTCTGCATTTTCTAAATGTTCAGTGTGTCCTACAGGGCTGCAAAAATAGGCCATCTATGCCATCAGATGACCAACAAAGGATTCCTCGCGAAAGCCAATTATTTTGTTCTTCAACTACTTTCATAACCTATGACATGATTCATACTTCATTATATTTAATGGGTTTCTAATTTATGATATTGTGTGCTGTAGGGATTAAGATGAAATCTAATATTGCTGCTGTCCATTGAGTGCCTGAAACATTTTCCTGTATTTCTACCAAATTCATTTTACATGTACTGCAAATTATATTTTTATAGCGACTTCTCTGTATGACAAGGAGAATGGTTGCTGTCACTTGTGGGTGCACACCTTCCCTGCATCCATTTGTGTGTTTTATCCAAGTTTAGGTACTTTAATAATCAGTTGCTTCAATTTTTAATTTGCAGCATGTGCTCGAGCGTGGGAAGCCACATGAACGCTCAGAAATAATAATGAAATTAACTGGGCAGATAGTTCAAATGAGCCAGCAGAAATTTGCCTCTAATGTGATAGAGAAGTGTTTGACATTTAGTACCATTCCTGAACGCCAAACCCTGGTCAACGAGATGCTTGGCACCACAGGCGACAATGAGCCTCTTCAGGTTTGCAAATTGTTTGTCTATAACTAAAAAAGCTGTTAAGCATTTAAATCTTCTCAATATGTTATACCTTGTTGATATTTGTTCCTTTTAATTTTGCATGCTTTGCTTTATTGTAGCATTATATTTCTTGATATTGGATGTCCCTTTTATATTTCTTGATTTTGCATTCTTTGAATCTTTAACAAGCTTGGGATCCATTATGAGCTTCTGATGTATTCTGTCTGGACAGAAGCTTCCAACATATACTCTACCACCAGTTCTGCAGTTTAATTCTGTTAACTGAGAATGCTTTTTATGTTATTTTAATATTTCCCAATTTTTGGCTAAGATGATAAATGAACCTTTTATCGAGAGCACGCGTTCTTGTAATCTTGTAATTTCAATGAGCATATCTATTGGAATAAACAACCGGGATTTTCATGAAAGAATTTGACTGATTGTTCCTTCAACTCTTGGATGCTTTACTTTCTCTTCTACGGCCTCTTGGTGCTGGTCTTGCTCTATGTTAATTACATGTAATTGAGATCTATATTGAACTAAAGGTCAACTTGAAATTCTCTGCTCATTTGTTAGCTAATAAATTGTTCAGATGCTGTTACTTGGTTAACGTTATTTAGTTGGATTTTGATGAGCCAATGAAAAGAAAACCAGCCGACTTAAGTCTAGTCTGTCTGTTTCTATCATGTTTAAGGATATCAATATTTTTTCTTGACTTGTCATCTCTATCGCCCCTATCCCTTTTTTAGGGGGAAAAAGAAATCATATTTAATTTTTTCATGAACATGGAACACGCCTCGTCTCTCTTGGGTCGCAGAAATCCTGTGAGTGAATGTGTCTGTATTCTGTTTGTTTTGAATTTGAAAATTACCACTAGTCATTGTTTTACTGTTTAGTACCTTTCTGGTTTCATTTTGCCTTTTTATTCTTGCTTTCATCTTCTGATTCTTGTCCTTGTTATATGCAGGTGATGATGAAAGACCAGTTTGCAAATTATGTTGTACAGAAAGTTCTAGAGACTTGTGATGACCAGCAGCTTGAATTACTCCTTAATCGCATAAAGGTGCACTTAAATGCTTTGAAGAAGTATACTTATGGGAAGCATATAGTTGCGCGTGTAGAGAAACTGGTTGCAGCTGGAGGTAATTGTACTTAATTAACTACCTTTTCTTTTCTTTTTGAACAACTACCTTACATTATGTCTGTCTTTTCTCATGTGCATTTTACATGTTCTTTTTTAAATAAGGATTTCAATCCATGACCTCTTAAGGTCTTTCCAACCCCTCATCACGAGACCAACCCTCGTGGCTTGCATTTTGCATGTTTGTGCGTGCTACCATATGATAGTAAGGAAGCTTTCTGATGCATAGTGCTTCTTGTTACACTAGAGAAAATATTGCACGTGCTAGTATTTGCAAAAGATCTTTGAATTCTACAAGTCTTTACATTTTCTTTCTTTAGTTTAATAGGGCTGAATGATTGCCGTGCTGTTGATGTTTGTACTTCCCCTGTTAATACTATGACTGACAATTTTGTCAGATTGGAAAAATAAAGTGTGCTGTATGTTGGTTTCTTCTTTATTGTAGAGAATAATAAGCTCTCTATGTTTAGCAGCTAATGTGTATTTGTATCATTTTATAATTTTTCAGAAAGGAGGATCAGCTTCCTTACACTGAATCCGAATCCAAATCCGAATCCTGGCACGTAGATGGTGTAGGAGTTGTACAGCTAACTGAGGATAGTATGAAGCGCTTCTTGCTTGCTTCTTTATTTCGTGTCCTGTAAGAGGTCTCTGTCTATCTGTTTGGATAGATGGAAGCTGAATGAGAAATAAAAGTGGTTGGTTGTACTTAAAGCTGTACATTTGTTAGTTTGAGGATATACCTAGAATCAGGCTAGCTAAAGGCTCGGGTGGCGAACATGCTGAAGCCGTTTGCAGAGGAGATAAAAGAGAACATTACTGTACAAGTTTTAAGTTTGTAAAAAAGAGGATGTAGCAAATTATGATCTGTGACTGTACAAAAATGTTACGAGGCGGGAGACGGCCTTTGTGTTTAGGAGAGTCTGGAAATTTCCTTTGTAGGGATCGTTTTATCGTATTGAAAGGATATTTTCCGCATCATGAATTCACAAGATTTGAGTGCATTATATGCTCTGTTTGTTTGGTTTTAAGAGGCCTTTGATTTGCTTGATGTTGAAAGGTTCACCTTTTATCTTTTATTACTACTTGTATGATTTATGATGTCCAGGTTGAAATTATAGTTAATGATCAAACTGGATATTCTATGTGATCGAGTGGTAAATGATTTGTCCATTCGTAACTTAAGATACATTCAGGTTTGAGTGTATAGTGGACTGAGAAATTCATTTTGAGAGAGTTATCTCTTTACGGGTGGATGATGCTCGAGCGTGATCAATCAGTCTCTTGCTGTCTTTGGACTTCCAATCACCATACATAGCAGGATAGAAGAACGAACAGAAGTGACATAAGGAAAAGTAGTACAGCAAGAAACTGAAGTTACACGAATAATAATGTTTCCACTGTTCTTTGTGCTAAAAATGGTCAAATCAGTTAAGGAGGACAGAAGGTAATAACATATCTAGAAGCCTTACAAGTATTGAGCCCTGAAGCATCATCATAAGGAAAGCTATAAGCTTTAGGACACATTGCCTTAAAAAGATGACCAAAAATTGTAGGCTGACAACTTTTAGGACTTGCAAACTCTCCAGTACAACAATACCGGTCAGTTCGAGCTGCCAAACAAGCACTCTTGCACCCCACAATTCTTCCTCCTCTCTTCACAACCAGTGCAGAAGGGCAGCACAGATTCAAATCAGCCTCGCACGCGGCAACTCCACACCCGAAACCACCGCCACCTAGAGGCATCATAGAGACAGGAACATTGAACCCATCAACCAAACTGACATCATAGTAATGCAAAGCAGAATTTGAAGTCCCAAGTGTCATTTCTACTAAGGTTGCCGGAGGGACACCACCAATGCCTCTGCATTGTAAGAGGCCGGTGCAATCTCCTGTGTGGCATGAGCCTTCGTCTGTTTTGGGATCAAAGACACAACCTTGTCTTGCCCAAATCCTGCCTGACCAATTCTGAGGGAGTTCAACGAGTGTCTGTTCCCCGCAGGGGAGATGGAAACCGCCTTCTCTTGGGGTTACATGCCCTGCAGTGCCAAGGATTCCTGGCCATATGCTTTCCTTGCAGTTGTTCACTAGAATGACTCCAGTTCCATCTGCAAGAAAATTAAACACCATGAAGTATCACTACAAAAAACGAGGTGGAGTTTGAACAGTAGTCACTTCTGGTATTTTATCACCAGTAGACCGATGGCGAAGCAGAACTACTAGTGTTATCAGTTTCTGCAGTGAAAATTAAGAAGGTAATAATTAGGAAGTGAAAAGTACCTGTGATGGAGATGAATATGCAGCAGGAGCAGGAGAAGAAGATGAAAAAAATAAGATAGGAAGTTGGCATTTGTGTTGAATGTTTGGTGTACAAATTACATGTTGGTCTGGTTGTGTATGTGTTGTGTATATTTGTTTTGCCTAGGTAGAGAGGTAGAGGTAGAGGTTTCCTTATTTTTTGGCACCAAGAAGTGTGCTTTTTGACTAATTAACTGCTAAAAGTGGTTAATGGCGATGTGGTTAAGTTCCATGATCTTCGTTTTAGGCTCTTTTTTTTATACTTTTTTTACCTTATAGTTTTGTCAAGGTAAAATTAAGGAAACAGTGCATTAATCTGCATTAATACATTTGCTTGCTTGGGGGGCACATTTCGGGGTTGATTTTTATTTTCATTTTTTTATAAATATATTTTTTGAAAAAAAGGTTAAAATTCTCTCCAACATTTTTATCATGTATCAAAATAAGTTACTACATTTGTCCACTTTATCTACGTTAACCATTTCTTCCTAAAAATAATTATACTTTATTTAACATAAAAAAAAACACCATATTACCGTGATGATTTAGAAATTAAATTTAAAAATAAAAATATAAAAAATTGACATGTCAAAAAAATCAAATATATAAATAAAATTGAGTGTAGAGCGTGATTTTTATATATCACGTGTTATATTTATAAAAAAAAAACATGTAATCATGATGTATCCAAACAATGTATAACTATTTTTAAACAAGAGTGAGCAAATACAGTGACTTATTTGGTTTCGACTCACTACTGATATACTAATATTCATAGATAAATAAATAGGTTATACTAATTTTTTTTTTTTATAAACGAAGATGAGATTTGAACCTGTTCCAACTCACTACTGATATAGTATTTACTATCCCTCTGATAATCAATGAGTTACGTACTCACTGGAAATACAAATTGTTTTGAAAGGTAAAAATGAAAAGGTTAAAGCACAATTTTGGTAGAGGAAACGGAAATTTGCTTAACTAAAAAAAATTCCAAAAACTATCACAAAAGAAAAAATAGGAAAAATAAATAAATAAAAGGAAGAGTAGGAAAAACAAATCAAGAAGAAAACAAAAGGCCATAATCTATTCACCGGTTCAGTAAAGAGCTGCCGGTCACCAGTCGGCCCAGCTTTTATTTAATTTGTTTGATATTTCAACCGTTTCCGGCTTTCTCGCAAGGAAACCAGAACTTCCGGTTTTCCATCCTAATAAAGGCAAAAAACCCTATCTCGTTTTCGTTTCGCCTCTCATGGACGAAAATAAATAACCGGCCTGTAAAACCCAACCCGGTTAACTCCATTTGCCCTAACCGGTCCGTCCGGTCATCAGACCTTATCGGTTCTTACAAAACAATTGGAACAATCCTTAACTCCGGTTCTGTCCTTCCCCCCTCTGCAACGTAGAAACTCAAATAACACAGACGACAACAACAATAACAACAACAACAACAACAACACATGTAAGTTACCTTTTGCCCTCTCTTTTCTGTCATGTTTCATGTCTTCGGTTGTTGCTTTTCTTATGTCGAATTTGTTATTACAACATTTAATCTTAGCCAGTGCTGATAAGGGTTTGTTGTTTTGTTTGTTAATTCTCTTTGTTTTCCTGCCATGAACAAAATGGAAAAGTGAGTAAAGAAGTGATTTTGGGCTGTTAATTCTGCAGAAAAAAGTACGTAATTAAAGACTCTGATTAACTAAGGTTTTGCTTAAATGGGGTCTAATTTGGAGCCAATACCTATAACATCCCAAAAACATGACCCAGCATGGAAGCATTGTGAAATGTATAAGAATGGGGAGAGGGTGCAGCTCAAGTGTGTGTATTGTAGCAAAGTATTTAAGGGAGGAGGTATTCATAGGATTAAGGAACATTTAGCTGGACAAAAGGGTAATGCGTCGACTTGTTTGCAAGTTCCTCAAGATGTTAGGTTCCAAATGCAGCAAAGTTTAGATGGGGTTGTGGTTAAGAAGAGGAAGAAGCAAAAGATTACAGACGAGATAACGAATTTGAACCATGCTTGCACTGACATTGAGGTTTTCGGTAATGATAACGGTGATGTTAATGGTGGGATGGAGTTGATAGAAGTTTCGAATGCAATTGAGCCTTGTTCGAGTTTGTTAGTAAGTCAAGAAGATGGGATGGCAGTTAGGGGTGGGGAGAGGAGGAAGAGGGGGAGAGGCAGAGGTAGAGGTAGAGGTAGAGGATCTGCTGTGAATGAGAATGAGAATCCTAATGCTATTGTTAGTGTGAGTAATAGTATGGGACTAGTGGGTGCAAAGCGGTCAAATGATCACATTCAAATGGCTATAGGGAGGTTTCTGTATGATATTGGGGCGCCTTTGAATGCTGTAAACTCAGTTTATTTCCAGCCAATGGTTGACGCAATTGCTTCAGCAGGGTCAGAGGTCATAGCTCCTTCATATCATGACCTTCGGGGTTGGATATTGAAGGATTCATTTGATGAAGTGAAGAGTGATGTTGATAAGCTTATTACGAGTTGGGCAAGGACTGGTTGTTCTGTTTTGGTTGATCAAAGGAGCACTGTAATGGGTAGGATTCTGCTAAGCTTCTTGGTTTATTGTCCTGAAGGAGTTGTGTTTCTGAAATCCATGGATGCATCTGATATAATAAATTCACCAGATGCTCTTTATGAATTGCTTAAGCAAGTGGTAGAAGATATTGGAGTACAGCAGGTTTTGCAAGTGATAACTAGAATGGAAGAGCAATATATTGTTGCAGGGAGAAGGTTGGCTGATACTTTCCCTAGTTTGTATTGGGCTCCTTGTGCAGCTCATTGTATAGATTTAATACTTGAAGATTTCACGAAACTTGAGTGGATAAATTCAGTAATTGAGCAGGTTAGGTCTATCACAAGATTTGTGTACAATCATGCTGTGGTTTTGAATATGGTGAGAAGGAATACTTTTGGCAATGATATTGTAGCACCTGAAACTACCCGCTTTGCAGCAAACTTTGCAACATTGAAACGAATAGTTGATCTGAAACATATATTGCAGGCCATGGTTACTTCACAGGAGTGGTTGGACAGCCCATTTTCAAAGAAAACAGGCGCGTTTGAAATGTTAGATTTGATAAGTGATCAGTCATTTTGGTCCTCATGCGACCTAATAACCCATCTAACAAACCCTCTCTTGCAAGTCTTGAGAATAGTTTGTAGCAAGAAGAGGCCTGCCATGGCATATGTTTATGCAGGAATGTACCGCGCAAAAGAAGCAATTAAGAGAAAACTCATAAAGAGGGAGGAGTATATGGTCTACTGGAATATTATAGATCATTGGTGGGATCAACAACGGAATGTACCACTTCATGCTGCAGGTTTCTACCTCAACCCCAAGTTCTTCTATAGTATTGATGGAGATGTGCCCGATGATATCCGCACTGGAATGTTTGATTGCATAGAAAAATTAGTTCCTGATGCAAACATTCAAGTTAAACTTGGCAGAGAAATAGAATCATACAAGAATGCTACTGGAGATTTTGGGAGGAAGATGGCTATTAGAGCTAGAGATACTCTGATTCCTGGTGAGGGTCCCTTCTGTCTGATAGAATTCTTACAGTTAGATTTTCACTTGTAAGATAGTGTATTTGTTTCCCAACACTAGTAGCATCAAGGAGGTGAAGCATTTTCTGTTCAAACATATTCTTGTGTTTCATTTGGTGGTAGCCTATGTTATCCATCACGGCCTAATCTTATGTTCATCATAGATGGGATCAGATTTTTCATATTGCAATTACCCTGGCTTAACTGTGTACTATATACTAACATATCTACCTGATTCTTATGTTTTGCGATAGCTGAATGGTGGTCAACATATGGAGGTAGTTGCCCAAATTTGGTGCGGTTAGCAATTCGCATTCTCGGTCAAACCTGCAGCTCAATTGGGTATAAGCAAGATCATATTTCTTTTGAACAAATACATGACACAAGGAATAGTCTGGAGCGCCAACGACTCACTGATCTTATCTTTGTGCAGTACAACTTGAGACTGAAACAGACGTAAGTATTACTGGTGGAAACTAGAAAGTATAAATGTTTATCAAAGGTATATCCAAATTGGCTACTCAAATCCTAATTCTACTGGTAACCAATTTTCTTACAGTGCAGGTAAGAAAAGTGAACAGGAGCTTATGGACCCTATATCATTTGACAGCGATAGTATTCTGAATGAGTGGGTCAAGGGCAAAGAATTGTGCTTCGATGACTACGCAAATGCAGATTGGACAGCACTCGATCCACCTTCGACTAACACAAGGCTCTTGGGAGCTTCAGATGATGAGATCGATGACTTGGGTACAGGTACTTGTATGAGAAAAGCTTTCAAGAACGGTTTTTTTGTTAATTTTTCTCTTTTGAAGTTGAGCATGCGTCTCGTAGTGAATCGTCAAAATAAAGTGGTTTTCTTGGTCATTTTGCAGGGTTTGATGATTATGAGATATTTCATAAGGTGAAAGCGGGTGAGGATGAAAATGTTGAGACAACTACGTAGCGAGTCATTTGAAACCAAAATAGCAGATTATCTAGAGAAGCATTTGCTGATGACTGTTAGAGTGGTAGCATCTGAACTGTAATCTATCGGAGTGTAGTGTGATTATCTAACATGATTCTGTAATTAAGGTTGGTTAGGTTGCTGAGAGCTAATTTAACAGGTTATTTTCCAAAACAGAACTAATCAGAAGGCTGATTAAGTTAGGATAAGGTGAAAAACACGGGGTAAAAATACGCTCGTCTCTAGGTGCTTGAAAGTGCAGGTAGGTGGCTTCCATGTTAGGGAAAAAGGTTCATCCTCATTGATGAATGGAAGGATATGAAATCATTGTGATATGAAATCATTGTGTATATAAACGTACGATAGATTATTGCATCTTCTGAAAGTAGTCCAATTGTTGCGAACACGAACCGAAATTTCTGGCTGTGGTCCGCTGCTTAGTTCTTTGCTTTCTGGAAATGTTGCTTATCCTTTATGCCGTTTCAGATAGAGATGCAAACTATAATGCTAATTATGATCTTCCTACCCTCGTAGGACCTTTTGTTATTTGTTTTCAAGGAGCCGTAACTGAATCGCGGAGAGTAGTGTATCTAATGGTTTCTTACAAACTTCATTTTTCATAAGGTGCATGCAATACTGAAAGAGGTTAAATCAATGCACAAACGTAGGGACTCTTTTATCCTCTTTCAATTACAATTTAGGGTAATTTGTTTAGCTGCTGCTTTGTTACTTCCATTCCGCCAGAAAGTGAAACAGATGAAACTGAACTAGCTTCAATTCTTATCCTCTCTCACCACCAAACGACAATGTACTCTTCTCTGAATATGATGATGATCCTTGAAGGGATGAATGTAAGAATTCTTTAAGCTTTGCTGCCGTCGCTGCCAAACGAGATGGTCTTCCCTTCACACCCATCTGGTGCTGCAATTACATCAGGTAATACAGCCTCTCCTTCCAAGTACCTCATTGCCTGTCTCATGCTAGGCCTCGCATTAGGTGCATTATTTGAGCACATTAACCCCAATTTCACCACCCAAACTGCCTCAACTTCATCAAATTCTCCACTCAATCTTTTGTCCACAACA